>JAKLTH010000128.1:0-83646 GCA_025175895.1 Wurfbainia villosa
GTGGTTAGGGTTATCTTTGTGACTTGATTGGAGTTCTTGTATTACATCACTAGGGTTAGGTGATGGTTTGGATTATGGAGTCGATGGTTATATCATATCCGTATTAGTGGTGCATTATGATGGATCTAGTTATGCATGCATAGATAAGTGTATGGTTGTCGGTATGTGACCGGGACTAGAGTCCTAGCGTGATGGTATATCCATTATGTATTGTGTGCCTGTGTATGGTTAAATGGACGGTCGATGGTATCTCGCTACTGACTAGAGGTCTTAGCATGGTTGACTATCAGGTGTGTATGACTCTTTGTGTGATAGAGAGAGTCTTATGGATTGTAGTCCTTGCATGGTTGACTTTTGGTTGACTAGGTCTCCCCGTGAGATAGGGAGTGTTGCGAGGATACTTGTGTGGATCTATGCATCATTACATTTGCATGCATCTTGTGTAGTCGCCCTTATGGATGAGACGGGTCGTCAGTCATCCTGCCTCCCCGTCCACTCGGGGTAGTGGTAGCAGGGTTGAGGGGCAGAGCATTGGATGTGCCGCGCTCAGCCACTATGGATGGTGGTAGCTGGAGATTGCAGCCAGCCTGAGTGGTGTTAGCACTCGCCCACTATAGGCGGTGGTTGTGTGACGCGTCTGGTTGTCTGTGCGTTTGTCTACTCATGGGTAGGGATGCGTGTCTTGCGTGAGGCCCCTAGGAGTAGTTAGCTTTTACGCTTATACGCTACTCCCATACTATACTACTCGACCACTCGAGTGGTGGCGGTAGTCGGGCTAGTTGTCATTTTATCGTGCCACCACCGCCACTGGGTCGTGGTTGGGCGGTCATGAGATGACCATGCATATGCATTCTTGATATATATGTATGCATGTATTTGATATATGTTTTACATATGCACGAGATCTTTGCATTTGATTGAGCTATGATTGTTGTTCATCATGATACATGTCATTTGCATCTTATTCTTGCTATGTGTTGAGCATGATACATGCGTTGATTGAATTATTATATGCCTTTGATTAGCATCATGTCATAGTAGTGTAGTATGGGACGGGTTGTTATTACAATTGATCATATATTGTTATATGTTGGCGTATTAGTGTGGTATGAGATTGACTTAGTATGTTGTATGGGTTATGTTATTGTAAATCTGTTCAGGATGATATAGCGTATGGTGTTGCAGACTGTCAGGTACATTGGTACATTACTTTATGTTCAGTTGATCAGTTTAGTATATACATTGAGTATGACTTTACTGTAATTACTTGTTATTAGATTTGGATATGACTGTATGTCTATTGGACTCATGCTGTATACCTGTAGATCTTCACATGTATACTTGTAGATCTATCCTTATATGTTGTTCATGCACTTTCTATATATTACCCCTGAGTTTATACTCACCACCCTTGGACCCTGGGCTTCCTGTCGCCCAGATAACAGGTAGAAGATTCCTTGGACGTTCGGAGCTCCGCCAGCTGATCCCATCTCACACCGGACGAAGGGATATGTTTTTCGTGTTGTTGTATCCTTACGGATTGTTGGTTTGGGTTTTTCCCCTGTATTGTTTTCGTATTTTGGATATACGGGCATATTGTATGTATTTGGTCTTTGATTCGATTTCTGTTATGATTCTTGTCGTGTCAAGTCACTCCGGAGTGCACAGTTGGTCTTTGTATCTTGTGATCTGTTTGTATTGTTTCCGCTGTGTTTAGTATGTTTGATATGTTGATATCTGTGTATATCATATTGTTGTTGTGGGCCTACGGGCCTTGTATTAACCCGATATGTTGCCACGTACAGGGGAGATGCCGTCCGTTTGCTTTTCGGCACGACATACTCTCGGGGCGTGACAATGCATGTATTTGATATATGTTTTACATATGCCTGTGAGATGTTGCATTTGATTGAGCTATGATTGTTGCATATGCTTGTTCATCATGATACATGCCATTAGCATTTTATATACTGCTGTGTGTTGAGCATGATATATGTGTTGGTCCAGACTGTTGTATGCATTTGATTAGCGTCATGTCATAGTGTGGTATGGATCGGAATGTTATTACAGGTGATTATTGTTGGTGCAGTAGGCACCTAAGTCGAACCTGAGTTTTGATTATAGCAAACGATACAAAGTTAAGCTCATGTTGTTATCTCACGAGTGAATCAGTGCTAAGATTGCTATAGCTGGAGCTGAAGGCTAGCGACACCCGGAGGAAGCCGCGGTGGTCGGGCGACACTCGAGTGACTTCGGAAGGAGCCGAAGGAATCGAGTGGAAGGCCGGAAGCAAAAGCAACATGTAAGTATCGAGGTAAGCTCGTGTGTGCGAGCGTAAGTGAGGTCGTATCCTCGTTCACGGGATGATCTTAGCGTAGATCCGACCAAAGACATCCTATAGATGGTCTAGGTCGAGATCGAGGCCGACGACCATCGAAATTATGTTTTGTTGAGCTAACGACTTGCGGCTAGCATCGATTGCCGACGGAGGACTCATTGCCGTCAACGATCGGCTGAGGTCAAGATCGATCGATGCATCGATCGAATGATGATGGCCATCAGTCGACTGATGGTCAATGATCAGATTCGAGGAGTCAAGGCTTATCACCTAATTTCAAGGAGATTGGTGCTCAATTTTGATTGGCTAGGGTTCCTCTCGAAAAGGGGCTAAAAGGCTATAAAAGGAGGGCTTGTCTTAGGGTTTTTCATCAATTAGAAAAGCTTCCAAGTGCTTCCGATACGCTCCGACTCTCCGACATCCCTACGACAAAGCACTGCCGAGACGACGACTAGAGCTTCAACCTCCATCCTTTGAAGTCGTCGGTAACGAAAGTTTGAATCATATTTCAGTTTATAAGTTGTTCTTATTTCGAGCTTTAAATTATATCAAGGAGAGGAGGAGTGTCCCTCTACCTTGAGCTTTTATCATCTTTGTATATCCGTCTAACTCCTACCTCCAACGAGGAGGAGTTTTTTAGTAGTTTGCCCTCCGTACGTGGTCAAGGACCACTAGGGCCTTGGAGTAGTAGCCTTCGGCTACGAACCAAGTAATTCTCTTGTGTCTATTGTCTCGTTTACTTTTTTTGTTTTGTTTATCTTTCCGCTGCATATAAGTTTTCTTTTAAAATGAATTCGTACGAAAAAATTTCTATCGCTATTCACCCCCCCTCTAGCGATCCGATCGATCCAACAATTATTATCAGAGCCGGGGGTTGCTAAGATTTGGTGAAACCACCAATCTAGCCATTTTTACAGATTTATTTTTCTTTTAATTCTGTTTATTTCAGATTTATTTCGTTTGTTAAGTTTTCTCCCGCACTACTAATCCAAGACGCGAGTCTTGGTACTTTTTGTGTGTTTTTGTCGTTGCTAGTTTTTTTTATCTTCGTCTATTTGTGTCTTTTGTTCTAATGGCCCATCTCGAGGATTTTAGCACCGTCCGACCTCCGTTTTACAATGGAGATGACTTCCGTTATTGGAAGGGTCGGATGGAATGCTTTCTCAAAACCCAAATCGAGATGTGGATCATAATCCAAACGGGTTTTACACTTCCGATTAATGAAGTGGGTGACTCCTTGGATTATGATCAATGGACCATTGCGACAAAACGACAAGTTGAAGCCGACGCCAAGGTAACACAAATCCTCCAATGCGGCCTATCCAAGGAGGAGCTAAATCGCGTCCCCTTCATAGATCTTTGGACAAAACTAGTGGAGCTACACGAAGGGACCGATGAAGCCAAGGTATGTAAGCGTGATCTTCTTTTCAATAAACTATATAACCTAAAAATGCAGGAACACGAGTCCGCGACGCAACTCCACGCCCGTGTCCAAGACATAGTCAACAACCTACATGCAATCGGGCAAAAGGTCGAAAACCGCGACCTTATAAGGTATGTTCTAAACTCTTTTCCGAGGACTACCTTGTGGGCATCCATGGTCGATGCCTACAAGGTCTCCAAGGATCTTTCTAAAATTAGGTTTGATGAACTCTTTTCTGATTTCGAATTACATGAGCAGTCCAACTCGGAACCCGAGAGGGGTATAGCCTTGTTTGCAGGTTCAAAGAAGAAGAAAATCGCAAGCAAGCCACCACCAACCGAGGAGGAAGACGAGTCCGAAGAAGTTGACCGGAGTTGGTATCGAACTAATGAACCTAGCTCGAAGGATAGCCAAGGGACGAAAGCGAACCACGACTCGACCCAATCAAGGTAAGCCTAAAAGTTCTAATATTAGGTGTTATGAGTGTAACAGGTTTGGACATATCAAGTCCGAGTGCCCCAAGCTCAACCACCAAGCACCTAAGCACAAGAAGGCCCTCAACGCGACATGGGAAGAAGCGTCATCCAAGAAGACGCGAAGACCACGTCTTCATGGCAAAATCGATTGAGTCGACACGGAGACCGAACACGAACTTGAGTCGAACTCAAGATGACTCGGACTACGGCTACCTTCAAGTCAAAGCCACGGATCGCATCCCGGTTCAAAAGATACCCTGTGAGTCAGACTTTATTTAATACTTTACATAATACGGTTAGGTTTTTGTCTAGGAAATTAGTTAAAGTCCGAGTCAAGGTCGAGACCACTGGTTGAGAGGTCAAACTCCTCAAACACAAGGTCTCCTAACCTCTTCGACTAGTCGAGTTCAAGAGAAGGACTCAACTCGAGTTGAAAAGCTCGAAGTTGAGAACTCTCTCTTGAAAAGTCAAGTTGAAGATCTTAGGAACACGTTGGAAAGGTTCACTTAGGGATCCAAAGGACTTGACCTCCTACTTGGATCTCAAAGGGCTGTGTACAACAAAAAATTTGGACTAGGGTTTAACTCAAACACGACTAATAGGTCGTATATGTCGATTGTAAGTCGACATAGGAAACATGTCCAAGCATGGGTCCCTAAGAACCTTTTTATTTCAACTCTAGGATCCAACCCGTACTGGATTCCCAAGGACCAAATCCACTATGTGGATAGACCGAACCGATTCAACGGTCTAGGGAGCAGTACAAAACATGTTTGTGCTTTAACTTAGAAATTGCATGCTTAGAATTTTTTAAAACTTGTGAACTCACTTAGAACACGAACATAACCAACTAAAATTCTTCGAAAAGATTGAGCCTCGGGGAGCCTCTTTTCAAAAATAACCAGTTAGACTAGGAAATAGTCTTAGGTGAGTCAAGTCATCATTTTCTTGAAAATGGCTTTGTCTAAGGAAGTGGTCGATGATCCGATAAAAGAAGGCCCACTGCCTCGCCACGACACGGAAGCCATGATCTTGAAAAGGAAACTTGACAAGCCTAGGTCGAATCCAAATCTAACATAAAATTACTTGAACCTAAATCCACTTAATCAACTTAATTGGAAGTCATCTCACAAAAAACACATAAGTATAACATGCTTGATCATATAGACACGGGTGAGATGACCTAGGTTTAACAACTTACAACCAATTTTTTTTTAAAAAAATCTAACATCCAATCCAACCACCTTGTGTGTAGGATCGATGGATGTTGGGCGGTGATTACTCGACACATGGCCAGGGATCAACTCAAATTCACAAGCTTGATTCAAGCGACAAGGATCGGTAGCCTTTGGGAATAACGGCAAGCTCAAAATCATCGGATCGGTGATATCGAGCTTAACTCAATTTTGTTATTAAAAATGTATTACTTGTAGAGAATTTTGAATATAACACCTTAGCGTAAGCCAATTATGTGACAATAACTATAAGGTCGTATTTTTAGAAAATGAATGTGTAATTAAAACAAATAAAACAGCTAAAACAATACTCAAAGGAACTAGGACAAATAACATTTATACAATTAACTTAATCAAATCCTCAGCCAATGTCTTATGACACAGGAAGAGGAATCATGGTTGTGGCACCGACGACTCATTACTTTACCCAAGACTCCACAAGATGAGTCGAGTGGCTTAGTCGAGGCTTACCCAACCTCAACAATTTGGTTAATAAAATCATGTAATGCTTGTCAACAAGGAAAACAACCTAGGACACAACACAAGTTAACTAACCAGAGCAGACCTCAAGTGTACTTGAGCTCACATATGGATCTATTCGATTCACATGGAGCCAAGTCACTCAATAGAAGTCAATATTGCTTAGTCATAATTGGCGGACTACTCGAGTTTACCTGGGTTAGGTTCATCAAACATAAAAATGATACCCTAGATCAATTAATCAATCTATTCAAATTAATCGAGAATCAAAAAAACCTTAAGGTTAAAAGACTTAGAAGCGATCATGGTGGTGAATTCGAAAATCAAAGGTTCACCGACTTACGTAACCTAAGCGGATACCACCATGAATTCTCTTGCCCTAGGACCCTCAACAAAATGGCCTAGTGGAGCGGAAAAACCGAACTCTACAAGAAGCCGCTAGGACCATGTTGAGCGAATCGACCTACAGATAGGTTTTGGGCGAAGCGTTAGCACGGCTTGCTATGTCGAATAGGATCCTTATGGTAAAGAGGCACCTTAAGACCTCGTCGAGATTTATCACAATAAAGTACCCAACATCAAGTACTTTAGGGTATTTGGATGTAAAGTACATATCTTAAACACTAAGAACCATCTAGGAAATTCAAATCCAAAACCTCCACCGGAATCTTCTTAGGATACTCAACCACAAGTAGGGCCTATAGGGTATATAACCACGATACCCTTAAAGTCGAAGAGACTATTAATGTAGTGTTCGATGAAGTACCCGAACCTACAAAACCCTTAATGACCCCAAGTGTTGAGCCCATCGATACCAAACTCGTCTCCGACCACGAGATCGAGTCTAATCCACATCAACCAACTTCTCTTGTCGACCAAGTGACAAGTGATCCGAGTCAAATTAGTGTTCAACCAAGTCACCCCATTGATCAAGCATTAGGTGACACAAACCCAACCCAATCTAGGATTGGACTAACCACCCTATCGATCAAGTGATAGGAGATCCTAATCTAGGAGTTGAACTAGAGCATCCTATAGGAACCTTAGTCAAATTTCCTTAATTTCAAAGATAGAACCCAAATCAATTGAACAAGCTCTTCTTGATCCGATTGGATTATTGCAATGCAAGAAGAGCTAGCTCAATTTACTAGGAATGAAGTGTGGGAATTAGTACCACCACCTAAAGACAAAATGATAATTGGAACAAGGTGGGTGTTTGAAATAAAGCTTGATGATAAAGGTGAAGTAGTTAGAAACAAGGCTAGGTTAGTCGCCAAAGGGTTTAGTCAAGTCGAAGGCTTAGATTACGATGAAACCTATGCCCCGATAGCTAGACTCGAATCCATTCGAATGTTGCTAGCTTATATACATCGAGATTTAAATTTGTTTAAATGGATGTTAAGTCGGCATTCCTAAATGGATACATTAAAGAAGAAGTTTATGTTAGCCAACCCCGGATTGAAAATCTAGATAAACCCGACCATGTTCTAAAACTTAAGAAAGCTCTCTATGGACTTAAACAAGCTCCTCGAGCTTGATGCGAGAGACTTTCAATCCATCTTAAGTCAAAAGGGTTTAACCAAGGCTTAGTTGACCCAACTCTCTTCGTAAAAACCTTAGGTAAAGAAATATTCATAGCTCAAATTTCGTAGCGATATAATTTTTGGAACCTCTAACTCAACCTTACTAAGCGAGTTCGTTTCACTCATGGAAAGTGAGTTCGAAATGAACTTGGTAGCGATTAAGTTTCTTTTAGGTCTACAAATTAAACAAACTAAGGATGGTATATACCTATATCAACAAAAATACACTAAGGAGTTAATTAAAAGATTTGGAATGCAAGGCTAAGATAATAAACACCCCAATGGCGATTAATGTTAACATAGGAAGACCTAGAAAGTAAGTCCATTGACTTAAAGTACTATAGGAGCGCGATAGGAAGTCTCCTATACTTAACTGCGAGTCGACCCGATATCCTATTCGCAGTAAGTATGTGCGCCAGGTTTCAAACCTGTGCTAAGGAGTCTCACCTAACCCTAGTTAAGCATATCCTTAGATATCTTAAGGGTACACTTAACGTTGGTATTTGGTACCCTAGATCTACGGAGTTCGAACTAATCGGCTACTCCGATTCGGATTATGCCGGTAGTAAACTCGATAGAAAGAGCACGAGTGGTTGTTGTCAACTACTCGGCTCAAGTCTAGTGAGCTGGTGCAGTAGGAAGCAACACTGTGTTGCCTTATCTACCACCGAAGCCGAATACATCGCGATGGGTGAGTGTGTCACTCAACTTCTTTGAATGAAGCACACTCTCCGCGACTTTAAGTTAGACTTTACGAATACTAAACTTCACGTAGATAACATTAGTTCAATTAATCTTACTAAGAATCCAATATGTCACTCTAGGACCAAACATATAGAGGTCAAACACCATTTCATTTGAGAACATGTGGCCAACGGAGCCATACAACTCGAATACGTCGAATCGAAGTCTAACTTAGCATACCTATTTACTAAACCCCTACCCGAAGCCGAATTTAGTCTATTAAGACGAAAATTGGGCCTGTGCGTAGTAGAATAAGAACTTGCAAATTTTATTTTCTTACTACTATTTCTTAATTTTCATTTTTTATGGAACTAGCATAGGACATACCTTAGATATCATGCACCTATAGATTTAAGGAGCCAGTACATCTCACAACACATAGGACTAATGTGTTTGTGTACTTAGCCATGTAGATGGGCGTGAGATGTTAGGACCTTACTCCACAGTTCGGATGTAGAGCTAGTGCATCGCTATGAACCACGGAGTATAATCATACATACTAACACTTTGACCTGTTGATCCTTCATATCAATCAAGCCAAATATGAGTCGAACACTTTATAGATGAACTTATTTTTAGTATATTATTTTCAAAATAATGTGGAACATGCTTGGACTTTAAAATTAAAACTTATTTTTTATTCCACTTAGGTGCCTCACTCTTTTCGATATATGGTAAAAGGGGGAGAAAAAGGCCAAAGTTAAGGGATCAATTTTTTTATGGCCAAGGCTTACTTAACTTTAAGTTAACAAAACAAGTTAAGAGAGTTCTTAACTTAAACACATTTAGTTAACTTGTTTTAACACAATACAAAAAATAATTTACTTAACTTTTAGTTAACTTGTTAACAAAATGGAAGTAAAGGCCAAGGTTAAGAAATCAATTTTTTGATTTCTTAACTTAAAACTTATTTTAAACACTATGGCCAATATTAATTAATTTCGGTCACTTAATTCTTTTTTAGTGGCAAATATCAAGGGGGAGAGTTAAAACCCTCTCTCAAGTACTCACCCTCGGTCAAGGGGGAGGATTCCTCAAGGGGGAGCACTTGAAAAAGAGTTTTTATATACTCCTACACATTCATGCATATCTCTTTCTCATTTTACTTAATGCACTTAATTTGTTTTTCTTAACATTGTATGTGGGTTTGCCATAAATCAAAAAGGGGGAGATTGTTGGTGCAGTAGGCACCTAAGTCGAACCTGAGTTTTGATTATAGCAAACGATACAAAGTTAAGCTCATGTTGTTATCTCACGAGCTGAATCGAGTGTGCAGAAGATTGCTATAGCTGGAGCTGAAGGCTAGCGACACCCGGAGGAAGCCGCGGTGGTCGGGCGATACTCGAGTGACTTCGGAGGGAGCCGAAGGAATCGAGTGGAAGGCCAGAAGCGAAAGCGACACAGTAAGTATCGAGGTAAGCTCGTGTGTGCGAGCGTAAGTGAGGTCGTATCCTCGTTACGGGGATGATCTTAAGCGTAGATCCGACCAAAGACATCCTATAGATGGTCTAGGTCGAGATCGGACGGTCGACGACCGTCGAAATTATGTTTTTGTTGAGCTAACTTTGACTTGCAGCTAGCATCGATCATTGCCCGACTTGGAGGACTCATTGCCGTCAAACGATCATTCGAAGGTCATCACTCGGCGATCTTGCCATCGATCGGTGATGATGGCCATCGATCGTGATGATGGCCATCGATCGATGGTCAATGATCGATTCGAGTCAAGGCTTATCACCTCATTTCAAGGAGATTGGCGCTCAATTTTGATTGGCTAGGGTTCCTCTCGAAAAGGGGCTCAAAGGCTATAAAAGGAGGGCTTGTCTTAGGGTTTTTCATCAATTAAAAAAGCTTCCAAGTGCTTCCGATACGCTCTAACTCTCCGACATCTCTGACGGCGCTGCGACGACGACGACTAAACTTCAACCTCCATCCTTTGAAAGTAAAGATAGCGAAAGTTTGAATCATATTTCAGTTTATAAGTTGTTCTTATTTGAGCTTTAAATTATATCAAGGAGAGGAGTGTCCCTCTACCTTGAGCTTTTATCATCTTTGTATATCCGTCTAACTCCTACCTCGCGAGGAGTTTTTTAGTAGTTTGCCCTCCGTCGTGGTCAAGGACCACTAGGGCCTTAGATAGTAGCCACTCTGAACCAAGTAATTCTCTTGTGTCTATTGTCTCGTTTACTTTTTTTATTTTGTTTATCTTTCCGCTGCATATAAGTTTTCTTTTAAAGCGAATTAAATGCAAAAAATTTCTATCTCTATTCACCCCCTCTAGCGATCCGATCGATCCAACAATTATATCTCGCTCATATGTCGAGTGTTGGTCAGGTATGGGATTGACTTTGTACATTATATGGGTTATGTTATTGTATACCTGTTCAGGATGATATAACTTATGGTGTTGCAGACCGTCAAGTACGTGAGTACATTACTTCATGTTCAGTTGATCAGTTTAGTATATGCATTGAGTATGACTATACTGTGGTTATTTGTTATTAGATTTGATTAGGACTGTATGTCTATTGGACTCATGTTGTATACCTATAGATCTTGACATGTATACTTGTAGATCTCATTATCCTATATGTTGTTCATGCACTTTCTACATATTACCCCCCGAAGTTTATACTCACCACCCGAACCTCCTGGTTTCTTGTCGCCCGAACAGTAGAAGATTCCTTGACGCGTTGAAGCTCACTTGGTGATCCCATCTCACACCGAACGGATGGATATGTATTCCATATTGTTGTATTCTCGTGGATTGATGTTTTGGATTTTATCCTATATTGTTTTCGTATTTAGTGATATACGGATGTGTTGTATATATTTGGCCCGTTGATGTAGTTTATATTATGATTCTTGTCGTGTCGAGTCACTCCGAGTGCAGTTGGGTCTTTGTAGTTTGTTTTATCGTAGTATGTTTAGTTGTGTTTGATATGTTGATATCTTTATATTATATTGTTGTTGTGGGCCTACGGGCCTTGTATTAACCCAATATGTTGCCACGTACAGGGGAGATATTGTCCATTTGCTTTTCGGCATGGTATACTCTCGGTGTGTGACATTTAGCTTGAAGAAAAGTTGATTCTGAGATTTCGTGTTTTGACATGCTTGAAGTCCAGGATCTTTGCAAAATTGATGGCAAATTATCAACATACTTGAGAATTTCATAGAAAAGATTCTTGAAGAAGTATATCCTCTCTTATAAGGATGAGTGTCCTGATCTGATTGAATTATATCCAAGCTTAAAAACACAAATGCTTCGGACTTCAATAAGGTAAGTCATTTTTTTTGCAAATTATCATTCGTGTCACTAATATCAAAGTAGCTAACTTGCAGCATGAAGTTAAGAGCCATCCACATGGTCATGTCCTTGAATTTGAATGAAAATGGAGTTAATAGCTAGCGATTCATTGTTTTTGTTTATGTTAAATTCTTGTATTAATGTTGACAACTCCTACAAGAATGGCATTCGTCCTTTCTCGAAAATAGTTTCTCATCGACACATTCTTTTAAATGCTCGTATCACTCAAGATTCAAGGCGATCAGTACAACTTGCTAAAAAATGGCACTGATTCTTTGCTCTTTAATTTACCATCCATAATTAACAGTTTAGATATGCATTATTTCATTATGCATTTGTAATTAAGATGTGTCTTAATGCAGGATTCGATGTGGAGACTGTTGAGTACAAGAACATTAGTTTCACTGTATGGAATGTTAGTGGTCAGGACAAGGTAACGTTCCACTAATGCTTTTTCAGGTGCTTATGAACCGGAGTTGAAGTCCCAATTGCGAACATAATGTGTTCTTTGAGCAAGAGGGCCTGAAACTTCAGTTGAAAGGCAAGGTAAATCTTGGCATGATGAATACCGTTGAAGGATAGATTTTTGCATACTTACTGATTAATATGATCAATTTTTCATGTATATGGACTCGGTCATGATTTTTTCCTATAAAGGTGATGAATTGGTAGTTTTTTATATCTTTTGAAACAAGTTTATTATTTCCTTCTTGTTTTGTCAATTTCAGGTATTAAATCTAACATCAACCTAGTCGTTCATTTATATTTCCATGTGTCAATTATTCTTTATGTAACTTTTCCTTTGTATAGATATTTAGTTACCTCAAAATCTACGTTAGTTAAGTTTGGGCCAACCAATTGACGTTTCATACATGTCCATATGTGATATGTAGTTATGCGACCATGTGTATGCATATGTGGTTGCATTAAGTCATTAAGCTTCTTCAACATAATGATTCATTAATTCTATCGTACTTCCCTTTGTGCCTGCAATAGGTCCTTTAGTAAATAAATCTATTAGTTGTTCTTTCGTGCTCTTCTGTCTTTACATATTAAAGTTTAATTTCTTTGTGTAACACTTTCCCTCTAATAAAGTGATAGCACATTTTTATATGCTTTGTTTTGCATGATAAAGTGGATTCTTTGCCAAACGTATTGCTAATTGATGAGTACAATAAAGTGGTATTGCATTATCTATACTTTAATGTATTTCCTTAAATAATTTTTTTAATGATATACTTTCTTGTGTTATTCTTCGTTGAGAAAAGCTTTGTGAAAATCTCCGCATAACTACTATAATTTTTTTTCATCATAGGTTCCCCTTCAACCGGATGGAGCTCAATGCGGTTATTTCGTTTTGCGATATATGAGAGACATAATTGAAGGCGTCGTATCCATTGACGAGGCTTCCCTACGGCAAATAGTAATATTAGGCATATTTTTAAATTTTCTTATTGAAACATATTTGTAAAATGATTTGTGTAATTAATTATCACATAGTACTCAAAGTGTTTACATTTTCATTCATTTATTCACATGCAGTTCGCAAAATCTGTGATAGCTGCAAAGGAAATTGATGAAGTACGTTCGGAGTGAGCTGAATGCATACAAGATCACATATTTGATGATTAGGAAATTTAAGTGTGCATATCTCTTTTGGTTAGATGTGGTAATCTATAAATGTTTTGGTTATTATGCATAATACTTTTGGTGTAGTACTAAGCATATGATGTGTAGTTGTTTTACAAGTACTTTTTTATATATGTTTTTAAGAGTGATCATTTAAAATGGGATGATGTGAGCTTGTACTTTACATAGCTACAAGTATGGGTGTATATGTATTTTCTATAATTCTTTTTGATGTTGTATGATTTATATTGAAGACACAACACTATAAATCGACAACAGTTTATTGTTTTCTAGAGTGACCGTTGAGAAATGACAATGGTTAAAATAACAATGACAGTACAAATGACATCGGTTGACAATAACTCAAAAAATTATAATAAATCCATGCATTGAGAAAAATAAGACGCTCAAAGACAATGGTTATAATCCGTTGTAATTTTAGTTGAAAGACAACAGTGAAAAACCGTTGTCTATGATCCAAAAAATCCGTGGTAAATCGACGCGTTGAGAAAAGTGGGACAACGGTTAAAAATCGTTGTCTTTTCCTTAAATCGACAATGGTTTTTCACTGTTGTCTTTGAGCGCCTCACTTTTCACAACAGGTCGATTTACCAATGATTTTTTGGATCATAGACAACGGTTTTTCAACATTATCTATTCAATTTTGTTGTAGTGATGAAACAAAGATTCATTTTTCGAAATAATAAGTAAAAGATTAAATAAATTTGAATTACAATAACATCAATACTTATCAATCCCCAATAACTCTCAATATAATCTAGTCATCGTGTACTAGTATAATATCTGCAGTATAACATTATAACACATACTCATTCTGAGTAATAATCAGATCAGAATAATAATGTCTTCTATGGTAGAACTAGTGAAATTTATATATAAAAAACAAACATATCCATAATAATTGCAAAAATAACAAATCATCGTGTTGTCATGGCCTTTCATTGAAAGTTCATAATGATCATTAAGCAACCAATGGTGCATTTACATTCGCGTATTAACTGGATTTGTAATTATACTATATAAAGACCTACTATAAACCTAAGCGTGAACACATAATGTAACAAAAAAAAAATGGATACACATTGTAGAAGAGATCAAGTGACATACCTCAACAATGTTGTAACAGCTAATATATGTTAGTGCAATCGACCCAGATCACAATTGACCAAACTCGAGTGGGACTCGAATAGTGTTTTGATGTTTGTCAATACGGTTGACAATATGCTTTGACCATATGTTGATCATATGACTAGTTGATGATTGGGATATCCAAGGTCATATGGGGGTGATTGTTTTGAGGAAGATTATTGGAGCAATTAACCTCGGATCAAAGGTTGACCAAGCTCAAGTGAGACTCGAATGGGAAGTCTAAGTTTGGAGACTTGGCAAGGGAAAGTTCAAGAATGGATTCTTGGTAATAGAGAAGTCCAAATATGTATACTTGGCAAGGAAAAGTCCAAGGGTGAGTCTTGGCAAAGGAAAGTCCAAGTATGTATACTTGGCAAAGGAAAAAAGTCTAAGTGTGTAGTCGTGGAGATAAAAGTCCAAATATAGATATTTGACAAAACAAAGTCCAATGGTGTAGTCTTGTCCATGTAAGTCCAAGTGTGCAGTCTTGGCAGTGAAAGTCCAAGCATTGAGGCTTAGCAATAGAGAAGTCTCGGAGGTGCGGCCTCTTGGCAAAGGTAGACCCATTATCATGACATTGCCGATAGAAGCACTTGAAGGCTAGTGCAAGGATGAACGAGTCGTGGAGGATGATGGATCATAGAGGTGTGAGGCTGATAGAAGTGGCTTGAAGGCTTTGGTCTAGGCTAAGGGTATCCGACGACATGACAAAGCTGATGAAAACACCTGAAGGCTAGCGCGAAGGGTGAAGGAGTCGTGGATAACTTATATGGACCCTGAGGGCGTGAGGCTAATAAAGGTGATTAGAAGCTTAGGTTTAGGTCTAAGGTGAGTATCAAGTATGAGGGGATCATACTTGGATTAAATCTCATATTTGAGGTGTACCAGTCAACTTATGGTAATGTCCAGTCGATTGATCAATTAGGAAACCGACTCCCGTTGTGAGACTCAAATTTCAGACTGGGTGATATGCAGTCGACTACTGTAGAGTGGCAGTTGACTGGTCTAGTAAAGTCGACTCTCGCCGTGGAGCTCAGATTTCAGACTGGATGCTCGGCACTGTATGACTCGAAAATAGTCATGGTACTCGATAGTCGACGGTTGTGGAGAAGTAGTCGACTGGCCGCTGGTGCTCGAGAAACCTAAAGGGTGCTGGGTCGATTGAGAAACAATGTTCCAACACTGACAATCAACTGTCATGTATGAGCAGTCGACTGGACTTAATGGACACAAGCACAAAATATTTCATAGTCAATTGAGCAGTTGATTGAAGGCTTGGAAGTCAATTAATGGTAATAGTAGTCAATTTCTCAAGTATACATTGGGCAGAATCTAACTTGGATTAGTCAATTGTGAGACAACCATAGGTGGATAGTTGACTGGGGCCTTTTGATAGTCAATCGCCAGGTGGAAATCCAATAGATGCGACGGCTTAAAAGGATCTCGCCAAGGAGGATTTTGACAATGGTTTTTTGGGCGATTTTGAAGAGAAAGTGATGTTGTATTCGAGACCTTCAAGAGCAATCCAAAGAAACCAAAAGAGCATTCAAGTAAAAGCATTATTTTGAATAATTTTATTTACCTGTATTTATTTTGCTTTTGTATCTTGTATTTTGGTTGTTGTATTTATTGTAAACCCTTGTAAGAGGTTTCTCCACCTCCGGATTATTTCCGAGAAGGAGAAGTTCACAACCCTAAGGGAAGAACGGTGCAAGCTCAAAGAAAATCGATCATGTACTGTCAGATCTTCATACTTATTTGCCTGACTATTTGTGTAAGATACGAAAAAAAAATTTATTATATGGATTAACCCTTTAATTAATTGGATTTAATTAGTGGGTTAATTGGGTTTAATTAGTGGATTAAATTGGGTTAGAATCGGAATTGGGCTTGGCTGTATTGGGCTTGGGCTGGATTTGGGGCTTGGGCTGGAATTGGGCTTGGCTGTATTGGGCTTGGGCTGAACCCATTGGGCTAAATCCATTGGATTTTGACTTAGGTTAAGTGGGAACCGGTTGAGCTGAACCCAAGCAGATTGGGTTTGGATTGGGCTGGGTTAACCGGATCGTTCGAACGGAATTTAAATGATGCCGAACGAATGGGATCGCCATTTCATTCGCGATTTTGCCGACTTCTTCCACTCCGCGTCGGTCGCCTTCCGCTCCGCACGATCGCGTCGCCGATCTGTGCTCGACGGCGTCCGGTGTGAGTAGCTCAACGGCGCCACCACCGGACTGATCTCCGGCCAGGGATCGAAGAGTTCTCGCTGGGAGCTAGGGTTCAGTAGTGAGTCAATCGGGTTTCCAACTGTGAGCTGGAGCTGCTACCGTCGTCGTCGACCGCTTATTCGAGAGGCCAACCTCGCGTCTACAGCAGAAGATAGCAACATTGCGGACTCTGCGAAGGTTCCGATCGAGTCACCGCCACCGAGCTAGCTCTTCGTCGGCCGATTGCATCGCCAACCACCAAATCTCCGGTGCCATGGGGTTGCTCTACGACCACTGAGGTAAGCCGCAGGCCAATGATCTCACGATCAACTTCGTCGGTGACTATTCCCTCTTCGGCTAAGTGTTTCGGTTGTATTGGTTGTGGAAGCAAGGCAGATGGGTAAGTTTGATTTCCTTTTTAGCCTGTGATATCTGTAATTGCTATGGATTGGGGGGTTGGCCGATTGATGAGTCGGGTGGATTTTTCTGTCATCTGTGGTGTTGGATTGTTAGAAAATTTAAGCTGTGATGTGGGATTAAATCGGTTTGGTGGTGTGTCTAACTGCCGATAGTTTGAATCACAGTGATTGGAGCTTGAATTTCTCCGGTGAACAGGGGATGAGGGAAAATGCTGCCGATGAAGAGCTGATCGATGGGTTTTGGTTATCTTTATTATTTGTCTGTAATTGCAATTCTGATTGAGATATTGTTTTGTGGTAATATTTTGAATTGACCTAGGGTTCAGTCGTTTGGTCAGAAGTTGTGCTTCAAGATAGGCTGTGAACAATGGTAATATCATGAGGTAAGCTTGGATTTTAGTTCTATTGAATTGACATTAGAATTACAGTTGGTTGATGAATTGTACAGGGCTAAGTTACCATGGATCCAGAAGCTGCTTAACGGATGCTAGGCTAGATGAGTTGGATCCGGGTAAGTTATGAATGCATATTATTACTATTGTTGTGGTTTAGTTTGAGTTGATGATATATTTGTTGTTGATATAAGAGTATTACGTTGTTAGATAATTGATAGTAAGTGGAAGTTGGATTGGTGTGATTGCAGATTATGTGGATTTGATTCGATCATTAGGTGTGATGGTACTTAACTGTATCATATTGGTACAGGACTTTGAATGTGATGGATACATGGATGTGGAGACGGATAACACGTATTACATATCAGGTGGGTAATATCTACCTGGTCCGGTAGTTTTGATCAAATTCTAGTGCATGATCTTGGATTTATGTTTATACCTGTTTACCTTAAAGCCACTCTTATTTAATCACATGCTTGTACTGCCTTGACCTTTGAGATATATACTCTGTTACTCATTGATTATCTAGCACGGATAGGAACTATAAACCCTATTATGTATTAGCTGATAGATGTTCAGTAAGTACATGTGGTTAGGGTTATCTTTGTGACTTCAGATTGGGTTACTGTATTACATCACTAGGGTTAGGTGATGGTTTGGATTATGGAGTCGATTGTTATATCATATCCGTATTTGTGGTGCATTTATGATGGATCTAATTGTCTGTGCATAGATAAGTGTATGGTTGTCAGTATGTGGCCATGGACTAGAGGTCCTAGCGTGATGGTATATCCATTATGGATTGTGTGCATGTATATGGTTATATGGACGGTCGATTGTATATCGCTACTGACTAGAGGTCTTAATAGGTTGACTGTCAGATGAGTATGACTCTTTGTGCGATAGAGAAAGTCTTGTGGATTATAGTCCTCGCATAGTTGACTTTTTGTTGACCAGGCCTCCCCGTGGGATAGGGAGTGTGGCGAGGATACATGTATGGATCTATGCATCATTACATTTGCATGCATGCTATTGACTGGGTCTCCCTTTTGGATGAGACGTGTCGTCAGTCATCCTGCCTCCCCGGCCACTCGGGGTAGTGGTAGCAGGGTTGAGGGAAGAGCATTGTTGTGCGTGCTGTTCTCGGCCACTATGGATGGTGGTAGCTGGAGATGCGCACTTGGCCACTGTGCGGAGTGGTAGTTAGCGCACTCACCCACTATAGACAGTGGTCGTGTGATGTGCAGTTGTCCTGGGTGCGGTGCTCGTCTACTCATGGGTAGAGACGGAGCGACTAGCAGCAGGGACCCCCGTGTGGGTAGCATATAGCTCTATGGCGGGCTAGCTACTGTTTCATACTACCCAACTCGGTCACTCGAGAGTGGTGGCGACTGGAGTCGGGATAGTTGTCATGTCCTGCCACCTAGGCCACACTGGGGTCGTGGTAGCGAGTTGGGTGCGCAGGCATGACCATGCATATGCATTGCTGATATATATGTATGTATGCATGTATTTGATATATGTTTTACATATGCCTGTGAGATGCTGCATTTGATTGAGCTATGATTGCTGCATATGGTTGTTCATCATGATACATGTGTTAGGAAATTATGGAACGGCTAGAGGGGGGGTGAATAGCGTTGACCGTTCGTCGATGGAATTCTTTCGCGTGATCGTCTCTACAATTTCGTTAGCGCAGCGGAAATAGAAATAATGATAACAATAACGAAATGACAACACGCAAACACAATTGTTTAACGTGGTTCGGAACCGAACGGTTCCTACTCCACGGATCGGGTTCGTATGAACCCTAGTGATGCACACGCACTCACTAATCAACGAATACTCCTTCTCGACACAAGTCGGAGGTGGAGAAACCCCTTACAAGTTATCTTACAACAATAAGATACAAATACAAGCAATTACAAGAATGAAATACAATGCAAGTAAAGAAAACTACTTTACAATTGCCTTTGGATTGTTGATCACTTGGTTGCTTGATGTCAACTTAGAGACCCTGATTTGCAGCAACAAATCGCCCCAATAGCCCTCAAGAACCGATACCAAAATCTTCCATCACGAGCTCCTTAAATAGCTTCAACTCTGTCTTTGGAAAAGGTGATCGATCGATCGGGACCATCGATCGATGATGCCATCGTGTTGTCGTGAGACAACGGCTAGTTCCACGTTGGATAAGTCCAACGGAACTACCATCAGTCGACTGATTGTGACCAACAGTCGACTGATGGAGCCTCACTCGACCAGTCGAGTCTTCGACTCCGATACGTGGTCGTTCCTCGAGCATCGATCGGTGATCACGCGATCGATCATTTGCTGAGCCATCATCGATCGCCCACCTCGGCGATTTGCTCCTAGTTGACTAAATATGAGGTTATAACCCAAGTATGGTTCCCCCCTACTTGCTAGACCACCCTTAGCCTAGACCAAAGCCTTCTAGCCACCTCCATCAGCCTCACGCCTCTCGGATCCCTCCAAGTGATCCATGACTTGTTCATCCATCGCGCTAGCCTTCAGGTGCTTCCATCGGCTATGTCATGCTAACGGTGTCTACACCGCCAAGGCACATTGGACTTACGCCGCCAAGACTCCGCTTGGACTTTACGCCGCCAACCATTGGGCTTATGCTGCCAAGACTACCGCTTGGACTTTACGCCGCCAATATCAATCTCCTTGGACTTCAAATGCCAACCCATGTTGGACTTTCTATGCCAAGACCATGCTTGGACTTTACCAAATGCCAAGTGTCCCACTTGGACTTCCCATGCCAAGTACTCAAGACTTGGACTTTCCCATGACAATTACATTGTCATGTGTTTTTGTCAAAACATCAAAACACATCAAAACATCACTCGAGCCAAACTCGAGTCCTGGTCAATCGTGACCTGGGCCGATTGCACCAACAATCTCCCCCTTTTTGATGTTTGACAAAAACCAAACAAATCATTGAGTTAGAACACTAACTCAAGTCCCTTACCAATTATCCCAAATTGGTAATCTTAAAAACATTCTCCAAAATGTTTTCTCCCAAACATTCTCCCCACATTATACCATTCTCCCCCTTTTTGACTAACATCAAAAAGGTTTTCTCTCCAAGGAGGTCAATGTCTCATGTCCCAATGAGATCTTACAATCTCCCCCTTGGTCCAAAAATACTTAGGATGCCTACCATCTTCCTAGTGATAAGTCACATATCACACAAGAGAGGCAATCCTATTCACTCTCCCAATTTCCAAATTGGGTATCCAAAAATCCATCAATTTTCACAATTGATAACATTCTCCCCAATTTAAAAAAAATCCATCAATCCAAGATGGATACCTCCCCCTAAAGGCTTGCTCCCCCTTGACCATTGCACCAACAATGTCCTTGGGAAGTCCCTAAGCCAATAGGAACTCTAAACCATCAAAATTAGGGTTAGAAATTCAACATTGAACTTTCCAACACCTTAAAATTGATAAAAACCCTAAACAACTCTCCTAATCCATATCCAACGGATTTTCACCCTTTATAATGCTTCCCAAAGCATATCCTAGGGTTAGGAGTGGTTAGGGACCTTAACCGCACCTGAAATCGGGTTAAACAACCTTGGTTACCCCGAAATCAGACTACCATCAGTGATTGAAATCGATCATTGGCACCTCATCACGATCGCGCCACCAAGGGCGTCGATAATTCGAATTTGATTTTATCGAAATGAAATTCGAAAAATCATAAATAATTATACGTAATTCGAAAAATCCTGAAATTTGATACGTATAATACCTATGACCAATACAATGGGTGAAAAATGTTTCAAAAATATTTTACCCATAAAATAGTGAAATTGGCACAAAGTTCAAAACCATTGAAATTTTCAATGTTTTGGCCCTACTTTGTATCAACTTCATCAATGGTGATTGCTATCTAAAGATAGACTTTACCAAGGTTTTCTAAATTGATTTTAAAATGTTTTCAAAACCTTATCTTGGATCATATTCCTTGGGCTCTATGTACATGACTTGTACACATGCTCTCCCAATGATCCACACTTAAAATTAGATGAGTTTTAGTTCATCTAGATGCAAAAAAAACTATGCACCTTGAACTTAACTCATATCCTAGCATCTCACATGTATCTAGGGTGTATAAATACACATACATGTCAATTGAATGTGAGATGTGGGTTTTGTTCTTCCTAAAACTAGGGTTTCATGTATTTTTCTAAGGCAACTCTACTTGATTCCCTTATAAATGGGACTCTAAGTCATGTCATTGTCCTTAAATCAATTTTAATCAATTAAATGCATGAATGTATGATCATGGCATAAATAATAGCATTTATTAAAACATGGCCAATGATCATGATGTCATGACATATGATAAGATCTAAAGCACATGACATTTATCTAACCCTAAGCATAATCATGACACATAAAATGATTAAGAATAAAGCATGATGTCATGACATGGCATATGACAAACAAATCATGGCATATAAAATATATAGGTATAGCAATACCTACATTTTAGAATTAATTGCCATTTCATATAATTAATTACATTTTGCCATATTTTCACTAATCCCCCTAGTGTGCCAAAAACCCAAAATGACACACTAACCTCTAAACCTAAATTGTGCCAAATTGATCATTTTAACAAACTTCTCAAATAATATTGGCACCTCCTAAAGACTCTTAGGAATCAAATCAATCCACATTCCCAAGGTAACCATGACCTTGAAAATGTCCTAAGGTGTCACCTTTACCATGGTTGAGTTAACTACTCATCCATTTAAGGTTGACACACCCTAACCCATTTAGCGTGAATCAATCACGCTTTTAGGAACCCAAAACCTATTTGAGCTCCTAGGGTTAATTAGGTATTCCTTAGGAATAACCTCCCTAGATACCTTCCTAATGGCCCTCCTAGGCTTATTAGCCTTGGTCATTTGGGTCTTACCTAGGTTGACTCTAGGGGTAACTCCCCTTGCAACCTTCTTAGTGGCCACCCTAGGTTTCCTAGAAACCCTAGCCACTAGTCACACCCTTTGGTCAACCTTAGGGATGACTTCCCTATTGACCTTGGTTTTCCTAGGTTTAGTTCCATAATCAAATGGAACATTGTGATAGGTTTCCTTGGGCTTAGGTTTGCCCTTGGATAAATCTAATTTCCTAGGTCTTGATTTTTGACCATTTGACTCTAGGCTTCTAGACCCTTGCATTTGATTTTGCATAAGTTTGAGGGTCTTCTCAAGTTTTTCAAGCCTTGACCTCAAGGCTTGATTTTCTAATTCTAATTGCCCAATTTTAGAATTTGGGTTTAAATCATGGGCATGGGACTTCCTAGGCATATGCCTAGTCCATTTTGGGTTTAGACCTAGATGATCCCCTACCTTTTTAATTGATTCCCTAGGTAAGATATTTTTAGGGACATTAGTCCCAAATTTCTCCTTATTTCCTAGGTGGACCTTTTTAGCACCTAAACAAATATGTTTGTTATTTCTAGCATGCTCTTTATGATACATAGCAAAGTTGCTAAAATTAGTTCTAGCATGCTTCTTATCCCTAGAAATTGAAGGTGCATTAATAGATTTTACCTTAGGGTTTGCCTTGGAGGCTCCCCCTACTTGTGTTGCTCCTTCCTTCTTCTTCGTTGGGCATTGACTCTGGTAATGACCCGGTAGTCGGCATTTGAAGCACACCACGTGCTCCTTGCTCTTTTTGGTGGGGACACCGGCATCCATTGACTTTTGTTGACTTTTGGGCGCCGGAGAAGCTTTCTTAACCTTCTTTGGGCACTTGCTCTTGTAGTGCCCGGTTTCCCTACACTCAAAGCAAATTATATGTTTTTTATTTAAAACCAAATTGCTTGAGTTACCTAGTTCGGTGGTGGAGACCGGAATTGGACTTTGGGCTTCTTCATCTTGACCGGATGTCGAAGCTTCTTCTTGAGGTTGCTCCGGTATAGAGGATGATCTCTCCTCCTCAATCCTAGAAGTGGATGCTTCTTCCACCTCTTCCACCTCTTCTTTTTCTGATTCGGAAGTTGACTCCTTCTCAACTTCCGATTCCTCACTTTCACTCGAGGATGAGCTCTCCTCATGGAATCTTTCCAATTTCTTCCATAGCTCCTTGGCATATGTGTACTCCCCTAGCTTGCACAAAACATCATTAGGAATTAAATCTTCTAAAAGTTTTGTTACCTTAATTTCGGTCTTGAGCTTTTGGCGTTGCTCTTGGGTCCACTTTTTCAATTTTAAGACCTTTCCCTTCTTGTCCCTAGGGGGTTCAAAGCTTTCAACGAGGATAAACCAATCCTCTATGTTCATCATCAAGAATGTTTCCATTCTTGATCTCCACGCCGGAAAATCTTCTCGGTCGTATGGCGGTGGAGTATTGATGTCCCATCCAAGCTTGTCTTGGAATTCCATCTTCTTCCCTCTAGCTTCTTGCTCCCGGTTGTTAATCCGTTGAAGAGCAACCTGGCTCTGATACCACTTGTTAGGAAATTATGGAACGGCTAGAGGGGGGGTGAATAGCGTTGACCGTTCGTCGATGGAATTCTTTCGCGTGATCGTCTCTACAATTTCGTTAGTGCAGCGGAAATAGAAATAATGATAACAATAACGAAATGACAACACGCAAACACAATTGTTTAACGTGGTTCGGAACCGAACGGTTCCTACTCCACGGATCGGGTTCGTACGAACCCTAGTGATGCACACGCACTCACTAATCAACGAATACTCCTTCTCGACACAAGTCGGAGGTGGAGAAACCCCTTACAAGTTATCTTACAACAATAAGATACAAATACAAGCAATTACAAGAATGAAATACAATGCAAGTAAAGAAAACTACTTTACAATTGCCTTTGGATTGCTTGATCACTTGGTTGCTTGATGTCAACTTGGAGACCCTGATTTGCAGCAGCAAATCGCCCCAATAGCCCTCAAGAACCGATACCAAAATCCTCCATCACGAGCTCCTTAAATAGCTTCAACCTGTGCTGGAAAAAGGTGATCAGTCGACTGATCGGGACCATCAGTCGACTGATGCCACTGTTGTCGTGAGACAACAGCTAGTTCCACATTGGATAAGTCCAACGGAACTACCATCAGTCGACTGATTGTGACCAACAGTCGACTGATGGAGCCTCACTCGACCAGTCGAGTCTTCGACTCCATTCTGTGGTCGTTTCCTCGAGCATCACGATCGGTGATCACACGATCGGATCGCTCGAGCCATCGATCGGCCCACCTCGGCAATGATCGCTAGCTATAACCCGCAGTCAAACCCTAGTTGACTCGGTCCAGTCGACTGCCACATGACATCAGTCGACTGACACACCTCAAATATGAGGTTTTAACCCAAGTATGGTTCCCCCATATTTGCTAGACCACCCTTAGCCTAGACCTAAGCCTTCTAGCCATCTCCATCAGCCTCACGCCTCTCGGATCCCTCCAAGTCATCCATGACTTGTTCATCCATCGCGCTAGCCTTCAGATGCTTCCATCGGCTATGTCATGCTAACGGTGTCTACACCGCCAAGGCACATTGGACTTACGCCGCCAAGACTCCGCTTGGACTTTACGCCGCCAACCATTGGGCTTATGCTGCCAAGACTACCGCTTGGACTTTACGCCGCCAATATCAATCTCCTTGGACTTCAAATGCCAACCCATGTTGGACTTTCTATGCCAAGACCATGCTTGGACTTTACCAAATGCCAAGTGTCCCACTTGGACTTCCCATGCCAAGTACTCAAGACTTGGACTTTCCCATGACAATTACATTGTCATGTGTTTTTGTCAAAACATCAAAACACATCAAAACATCACTCGAGCCAAACTCGAGTCCTGGTCAATCGTGACCTGGGCCGATTGCACCAACAACATGCCATTTGCATTTTATATACTGTTATGTTTTGAGCATGATATATGTGTTGGTCCAGACCGATGTATGCATTTGATTAGCGTCATGTCATAGTGTGGTATGGACCGGGTTATTATACAGGTGATCATATACTGTTCATATGTTGGAGTATGGGTCAGGAATGGGATTGACCTAGTATATTATATGGGTTATGTTATTGTATATCTGTCAGGATGATATAGCTTATGGTGTTGCAGACCGTCAGGTACGTTGGTACATTACTTTATGTTCAGTTGATCAGTTCAGTATATACATTGAGTATGACTTTACTGTAGTTACTTATTGTTAGATTTGGATATGACTGTATGTCTATTGGACTCATGCTGTATACCTGTAGATCTTCACATGTATACTTGTAGATCTATCCTTATATGTTGTTCATGCACTTTCTATATATTACCCCTGAGTTTATACTCACCACCCCTGGACCCTAGGCTTCCTGTCGCCCAGATAACAGGTAGAAGATTCCTTGGACGTTCGGAGCTCTGCCAGCTGATCCCATCTCACACCGGACGAACGAATGAAGGTGTATTTACGCTTTGTTGTATTCTTGTGGATTGATGTATTCCATATTGTTGTTTTGGGTTTTAGCCGTATTGTTTCCGTATCTGTGATATACGGACGTGTTGTATATATTTGGCTTTCGATGTGGCTTTTGTTATGTTTCTTGTTGTGTCAAGTCACTCCGGAGTGTGTCTGATTATATTGTTTTATCTGTTGTATGTTTCCGCTGTGTTTGATATGTTGATATCTGTGTATATCATATTGTTGTTGTGGGCCTACGGGCCTTGTATTAACCCGATATGTTGCCATGTACAGGGGAGATGTCGTCCGTTTACTTTTCGGCACGGCATACTCTCGGGGCGTGACAATTTTATTGGTATCAGAGCCCTAGGTTGCGAAGTCCATTTTCGGATTTTATTTCGTTCGGGCATCGAGTTTTGCTTTACTCGATTTTGGTTTCGTGAGTTCTGGGATCTGGCTGTTGCGGACATCTCCGAGCTACAAGGTTTAAGGTATGTTAATTGTTATTACATATCCTTCTATTGGTTATGCATTTAGTTGCTTATAACAGGGATGACTTGTAGGATATTGATTAGTATTCGTAACTGTGGTTTGTGTTGGCCACGGGAACGACATGTTGAGGTTATTAGATATGTACCTGCTATCGAAAAGGTAATTACCTTTGAGAGCCGACTGATACCGAGTCAGAAAGCAGGGATTAGGTAGTCACATCTCTTGGGGAGATCAAGGATTACAGTCTTAAGATTTTCACTAATTATGTTAGTCAGATCATTACCCATGGGGTAATGGACAAGCGAGTATACTATTGCTGATGCAGATAGTAGAGGATTATTTTGGTGATATTCATGGGGATTTTAATCCCCGGACTGGTCGTTCTAGGTTGTATAATATTGGGAGTACTTTTGGAGTACTTGACTCGGGTTATACGAAGATAGTAGTGTTAGTTGAATATCATTATCCGAATTTAGCCGGTACTTGGTGGAAGAGATAGAAAGTAACCTACGGGAAATAATGTATCACTTGGTCACAGTTCAGTGATGTTGTGAGATAGTATTTCCCCACGTCATCTTCTTTGACTCATGGTCAGAGAATTCTTGGGCATCAAGTAGGGTGATCGTTTGGTAATGGGAGTACCATGCAGAGTTGTTAGACTTGCGAAGGTTACGACCACCTAATAGCTCGAGAATGTGATTGAGTTGATTTCGGCCACCTATGGTTTATTGGCTGACATCTTGATCATGATGTATGGATCTCCTACCAGATCCTACTGGAAGTGCATAGACCGAGTCATGTGTATAGAAATGACTCCGTAGCAAGTGTTTTAAGAGTTGGAGATTTGATAAGCATATATTGCAAGTCAAATTATGAGAATTAGAAGTCTCCGAATGTTGGATAAAAGGAGCAAGATTAAAGTCATGAGTCACGAGCGACTATTGGAGAGTTTTCCGATCATAGAAGACCGATTGCAGATTGTCAGCAGCTTCTCATGTTTATCAGCGAACTCAGAGGAAAGACTCCGAAAGGAGATTATGTGTGTGCAGTGCGGGTTACGACGAGACACAGAGTCAGATTATCCGATGGACCATTGTATCTGTATCTACTATAAGCAGCCGGTATCTACGAGGAGAGTACGTATTTTGAAGACTCAGTTGAAGACTATGGATGATGCTTTCGAGCGGACGATCCACAACCTCGAAGCTGAGATCATGACAGAAGAATGGATCACATCAGCAGCGATCTACTACCTCAGATATAGTTGAAGTTCTTTGATACTTTCATCCGGAAGAAGTAAGTTACTCAGCAGTATCAGCCGAAGACATCTCAGAGGACTCAGACGTGCAGACAACAATTGTTACCTTCCCGAGCAGCGGACGATTACCTTCGAGCGTAGTTATGATTTATATAGAGGAGAGAGATTTTACGACGATAGTCGTATCTATGCAGTATTCTCTAGTTGCAGCTATACCTTTCACAGAGATGGAGCGTGCTATGATGTTTCTGATTCTTGATATTATCTGATAGGATGTGTATCTTTTGCGATACAGTGTTTATCATCTCCAATGCAGTTGTTTCAGATTGTACCTCAGTTTCAGCAGTTGACTTCAGTTCCTCCATAATAGTCTTTGCATCTACATGAGCTCGGCCGTCCAGAACAGATGTTGGACAAGTTTACATGATTACTCGAGAAGAAGTATAGAAGACCGAAGGATCGGTCCTTCGGGGTATTACTTTAGGTTATCCTATTTGCGGATATATTGAGGGATACTGATAGTTACAGGTAGCCAGGTCTAGAATATTCTTGGATAGGGTTTGAAGGGTTCCTATCGACTTGTGGGTTGGTGATTTTCTCTACCGTCAGTTGAGATGTTGATCAACAATCAAAGTCAAGGGATACCCTAGGCCTTTGCTAGACATACCTCTACTATAGACATATCCTTACGGATAGTTGGATTGTTGGAGCGTTGGTATACTAGGACTCTCGGATGTACGTATAATCCGAGAGTATTCGGATGTAGTTACGGATGAACTCTCGAGCTTGCCACTGCATGGGCAAGTGGAATATGCGATTGAGGTGATTTCGGGAATAATCCTGATATTGGGGACCTCATACCGGGAGATGATTTTATGGGTATCAGTGTTGCTAAACACTATGGGAGATTTATCTGCCTCAGTGTTTCTTCTTGAGAAGACTTGTAACTCTTTGTTAGAAGAGAGTCAGACTTTGAGGTTATGCATCGATTATCGATGATTGGAATGCAGTAATTGGGAATGAATATCCTTCGTTGTGGATAGATGATTTGTTTAGATCAGCTAAATGACACCTGTGTATATCCTAGGGTTGATCTACGACTGGAGGATTGATATTGTAGTGACTTAGTGTCATACAATTATCATTGTCGGTATGATGATTAAGCTATCTGTAGCTTAGAGTAAAAGGATGCAGGTGTGTAGAAGACGATATTTCATACTTGGTATGAACTTTAGGAGATGTTGATAATGTTGTTAGACTTATCGACGATTTAGTCGTTCATGAACTTGAGGAATCAAGTACTCTTGGAGTATTTGAGATCGATTGTCATCATATCTGTGGAGGATATATTTATGGATATATTCACAATCTTAAGGAAGTTGTGGTCTTTAGATTGTTTTGGTATTTACCATAGATGAGGATAGGATGTTCTAGAGATATTATATCGTCGACTTGTGGGACCAAGAAGGTGATGGCAATCACCTGGTCGGAAGTTTGTGAAGCTAGGTTTCAGGGCTTAGACGGTGACTGACTCTCGCGTCAGTGTTAGTTAATTCGTTCGATATGGATGGAAGGGTATTGTACGTAGATGCATCATTTCAGGGATTAGGAGCGATTCCGATGCCGTTGAATGAAACGTATATTATGTGTATGCTAGTTGAGAAACTAACGAGATTAGTCATTATAGTCTTTCAGTTACTTTCAGTTCTGTGTGACAGAATGAATTTTGGACATTAGATTAATTTCTCTTGTGAGAATAAATCTACGTCTCTAGGAAGGATAGTGGTTCCCAGAGTTGCATTCGATTTAGGAAGAGTTGTTTCAGGAGACTCTTCATTCGGGAGTGATGATTTATTCGGAGTGTATCCGAAAATAGTGAGTATTGAGGCGTTCCAGTTGGTGGAACGATATGTGGGACATGGGTTGATTTCGTAGTTGGTGTTGGATATGCCAACAAGCAAAGGTGGAATATTATGATCGGTAGGGTTATGTACCGTGATGAAGTGGGAGCCTAGTACGTTAGACGGTATTGGGAGATTATCTAGAATTCGGAAAGGACTTGATAGGATTTGGGTAGTCGATGATCGATTAGCTAGGTCCGCTCATTTTCTTCCGAGCCGTAAGATGAATTTCGTTGGATCGCTTGATGGAATTATATCCATGGAGTAACCTTGAGTATCATTTCTGATAGTGATTCATGATTCACCTTACGATTCTGGCAAAGTCTCCCATCGGTTACGGGTATAGAGCTCCACTTTGATACAGTGATTTACCTTGTACTAGGTTGATTGACAGTATATATAAGGGCTGGAATATAATATTCGAGCTCAGTACCCCACTTAGTCACTTGAGGTGTGACTTTGCTCCGGATACTTGAGATGGTTGTTATGACATCTCGTACAAGTATATAAGTCGGAAATTTGGGGACCAAATTTTTATAAGTGGGGGAGAATGTAAGATACGAAAAAAAAAATTATTATATGGATTAACCCTTTAATTAATTGGATTTAATTAGTGGGTTAATTGGGTTTAATTAGTGGATTAAATTGGGTTAGAATCGGAATTGGGCTTGGCTGTATTGGGCTTGGGCTGGATTTGGGGCTTGGGCTGAACCCATTGGGCTAAATCCATTGGATTTTGACTTAGGTTAAGTGGGAACCGGTTGAGCTGAACCCAAGCAGATTGGGTTTGGATTGGGCTGGGTTAACCGGATCGTTCAAACGGAATTTAAATGATGCCGAACGAATGGGATCGCCATTTCATTCGCGATTTTGCCGACTTCTTCCACTCCGCGTCGGTCGCCTTCCGCTCTGCACGATCGCGTCGCCGATCTGTGCTCGACGGCGTCTGATGTGAGTAGCTCAACGGCGCCACCACCGGACTGATCTCCGGCCAGGGATCGAAGAGTTCTCGCTGGGAGCTAGGGTTCAGTAGTGAGTCAATCGGGTTTCCAACTGTGAGCTGGAGCTGCTACCGTCGTCGTCGACCGCTTATTCGAGAGGCCAACCTCGCGTCTACAGCAGAAGATAGCAACATTGCGGACTCTGCGAAGGTTCCGATCGAGTCACCGCCACCGAGCTAGCTCTTCGTCGGCCGATTGCATCGCCAACCACCAAATCTCCGGTGCCATGGGGTTGCTCTACGACCACTGAGGTAAGCCGCAGGCCAATGATCTCACGATCAACTTCGTCGGTGACTATTCCCTCTTCGGCTAAGTGCAAGTGTTTCGGGGAAGGGAAGCAAGCGCGTATGGGTAAGTTTGATTTCCTTTTTAGCCTGTGATATCTGTAATTGCTATGGATTGGGGGGTTGGCCGATTGATGAGTCGGGTGGATTTTTCTGTCATCTGTGGTGTTGGATTGTTAGAAAATTTAAGCTGTGATGTGGGATTAAATCGGTTTGGTGGTGTGTCTGACTGCCGATAGTTTGAATCACAGTGATTGGAGCTTGAATTTCTCCGGTGAACAGGGGATGAGGGAAAATGCTGCCGGTGAAGAGCTGATCGATGGGTTTTGGTTATCTCTATTATTTGTCTGTAATTGCGATTCTGATTGAGATATTGTTTTGTGGTAATATTTTGAATTGATCTAGGGTTCAGTCGTTTGGTCAGAAGTTGTGCTTCAAGATAGGCTGTGAACAATGGTAATATCATGAGGTAAGCTTGGATTTTAGTTCTATTGAATTGACATTAGAATTACAGTTGGTTGATGAATTGTACAGGGCTAAGTTACCATGGATCCAGAAGCTGCTTAACGGATGCTAGGCTAGATGAGTTGGATCCGGGTAAGTTATGAATGCATATTATTACTATTGTTGTGGTTTAGTTTGAGTTGATGATATATTTGTTGTTGATATAAGAGTATTACGTTGTTAGATAATTGATAGTAAGTGGAAGTTGGATTGGTGTGATTGCAGATTATGTGGATTTGATTCGATCATTAGGTGTGATGGTACTTAACTGTATCATATTGGTACAGGACTTTGAATGTGATGGATACATGGATGTGGAGACGGATAACACGTATTACATATCAGGTGGGTAATATCTACCTGGTTCGGTAGTTTTGATCAAATTCTAGTGCATGATCTTGGATTTATGTTTATACCTGTTTACCTTAAATCCACTCTTATTTAATCACATGCTTGTACTGCCTTGACCTTTGAGATATATACTCTGTTACTCATTGATTATCTAGCACGGATAGGAACTATAAACTCTATTATGTATTAGCTGATAGATGTTCAGTAAGTACATGTGGTTAGGGTTATCTTTGTGACTTGATTGTTATCTTGATTACATCACTAGGGTTAGGTGATGGTTTGGATTATGGAGTCGATTGTTATATCATATCCGTATTAGTGGTGCATTTATGATGGATCTAATTGTCTGTGCAGAGATAAGTGTATGGTTGTCAGTATGTGGCCATGGACTAGAGGTCCTAGCGTGATGGTATATCCATTATGGATTGTGTGCATGTGTATGGTTATATGGACGGTCGATTGTATATCGCTACTGACTAGAGGTCTTAATAGGTTGACTGTCAGATGAGTATGACTCTTTGTGCGATAGAGAGAGTCTTGTGGATCAGTCCTCGTGATAGTTGACTTTTTGTTGACCAGGCCTCCCCGTGGGATAGGGAGTGTGGCGAGGATACATGTATGGATCTATGCATCATTACATTTGCATGCATGCTATTGACTGGGTCTCCCTTTTGGTTGAGACGTGTCATCAGTCATCCTGCCTCCCCGGCCACTCGGGGTAGTGGTAGCAGGGTTGAGGGCAGAGCATTGTTGTGCGTGCCATTCTCGGCCACTATGGATGGTGGTAGCTGGAGATGCGCACTTGGCCACTGTGCGGAGTGGTAGTTAGCGCACTCACCCACTATAGACAGTGGTCGTGTGATGTGCAGTTGTCCTGGGTGCGGTGCTCGTCTACTCATGGGTAGAGACGGAGTGGCTAGCAGCAGGGACCCCCGTGTGGGTAGCATATAGCTCTATGGCGGGCTAGCTACTGTTTCATACTACCCAACTCGGTCACTCGAGAGTGGTGGCGGCTGGAGTCGGGATAGTTGTCATGTCCTGCCACCTAGGCCACACTGGGGTCGTGGTAGCGAGTTGGGTGCGCAGGCATGACCATGCATATGCATTGCTGATATATATGTATGTATGCATGTATTTGATATATGTTTTACATATGCCTGTGAGATGCTGCATTTGATTGAGCTATGATTGCTGCATATGGTTGTTCATCATGATACATGCCATTTGCATTTTATATACTGTTATGTTTTGAGCATGATATATGTGTTGGTCCAGACCGATGTATGCATTTGATTAGCGTCATGTCATAGTGTGGTATGGACCGGGTTATTATACAGGTGATCATATACTGTTCATATGTTGGAGTATGGGTCAGGTATGGGATTGACCTGGTATATTTTATGGGTTATGTTATTGTATATCTGTCAGGATGATATAGCTTATGGTGTTGCAGACCGTCAGGTACGTTGGTACATTACTTTATGTTGATTGAGATTCAAGATATACATTGAGTATGACTTTACTGTAGTTACTTGTTGTTAGATTTGGATATGACTGTATGTCTATTGGACTCATGCTGTATACCTGTAGATCTTCACATGTATACTTGTAGATCTATCCTTATATATTGTTCATGCACTTTCTATATATTACCCCTGAGTTTATACTCACCACCCCTGGACCACGGGCTTCTGTCGCCGGATAATGTAGAAGATTCCTTGGACGTTCGGAGCTCTGCCAGCTGATCCCATCTCACACCGGACGAACGGATGAAGGTGTATTTACACTTTGTTGTATTCTTGTGGATTGATGTATTCCATATTGTTGTTTTGGGTTTTAGCCGTATTGTTTCCGTATTTGTGGTATACGGACGTGTTGTATATATTTGACTTTCGATGTGGCTTTTGTTATGTTTCTTGTTGTGTCAAGTCACTCCGGAGTGCACAGTTGGGTCATTGTATATTGTTTTATCTGTTGTATGTTTCCGCTGTGTTTGATATGTTGATATCTGTGTATATCATATTGTTGTTGTGGGCCTACGGGCCTTGTATTAACCCGATATGTTGCCATGTACAGGGGAGATGCCGTCCGTTTACTTTTCGGCATGGCATACTCTCGGGGCGTGACAATTTGAGAGGGGAGGGGGGGGGGCACTACAAGAAAAATGGAAAATAGCGATGAAATATTAGCGACGAAATAGTAATTCGTCGCTAAAACTAGATATTTGCAACGAAATAATCTATCGTCACAAAATAATCTTATATTTGCGACGAATTATAACATTTCGTCGCCAATATACTATATATTGACGACGATATAAACATATTCGTCGTAAAATAATACTTAGCGACGAATAAATATAAAATCATCGTAAACTACTTTGCGACGAACTATTAAAATTTGTCGCAAATTATTCAGTCAAGCCGCCAGTTGAGTAAACTGGATTCTGTGGTCGGCCGAATGTTAGACAGTCGAGTCGTCAATCCTGCTAGTCGACTGAATATTAGCAACGATATATTTAAATTTCTCACAAACATATCAGTCGAGCCGCTAGTCGAGTGATTTGCGACCAAATTCGGCAATGAGTCGTCAATCCCACTAGTCGACTGATGATCAATATTAGCGACGAAATTTAATATTTCGTCGCTAATGTAAAATATATTAGCGACGAATATTTAAAATCCGTCACTAATATTTATTATATTAGCAACAAATATTGTTAAATCGTCGCTAATAATTGTGCAAAAAAACCCTCGGCCGCGCCCGATTCCCCCATTTTCTCTGTGCGACTCCATCTTCCGACGATTTCCCTGCTCTCTGGCGACAAGCTCCACTCGAATCTTCCTTCATCTCCGTGCACCAACTCCGACTCCGGCTTCTCTGTGCTCCGACTTCCCGTTTGTGTGGCGTGCGACTTGTCTTCTCCGGCGCCTGCGACAACTGCTCGATCTCTTCTGGCGATTCTCAGGCTCGCGGCGGCTTGGCTCCTTCTCTAGCTCCGGTCTCCAGCTCCGGCTTCTTCTCAGTGCCGTCTCAAGCTCGTCCTTCGACGCGAAGACTTAGGTTTATCCAAATTCTTTCTTCAAAGTTTTACAATAAATTTAGAGGGTTTTTATATTGTTGTTATGATTGTTATGATTAAATGATAAATTTAGAGTTTTGTTATACTCAGACGATGAATTTAGGGTTTTGTTAGGGTTTAAGGTTATTGTAGATTATATATATAACTATAACAAATATGACTTTCCGCAACACGTTATCAACAGCGCACAATTGTAGCACGCTGTTAATAATAGTTTTTACAGCGCACCCAATTTTGTATGTTGCAGATAATATTATATTTTTACAAACAACAGCATGCAAAAATAATACGCTGTCAATACTCATTTTAACAGTGCACAGTGCACGCTGTTAATATTAAATAATAATTGTGTGTATTTTGCGCACTGTTAAAAATTTTATTATAAAAAATTAATTTTTTCACAGCACGTCAATCATGTGTGCTGTAGATAATATTAACAGCGTGTATTTTGCACGTTGTTAAAAGTCTCCCTATAAAAAATTAAATTTTTTGCAACACGCCAATCAAGTGCGCTGCGGATATTACAATGTTTGTTAATATGAAATAATAATGGCGTACAATTTGCACGTTGTTAAAAGTATCATTAAAAAAAATTAAATTTTTCATAGCGTGCCAGTCAAGCGTGCTGCAGATAATACCAAACTTGTTAATATGAAATAATAATAGCGTACAATTTGAACGCCATCAAAAGTTTCATTATAAAAAAATAAACTATTCGCAGCATGCCAATCAAGTGTGCTGTTGATAATAACTAAATTTGTTAATATTATCCGCAGCGTGCATTTTGTACGCCATTAAAAATATAATTATAAAAAATTAAATTTTTCATAGTGCGCCAATAATCTAATAAGCTGCAGATAATATTATATTTGTATGATTACAAAAATAAAATTTTTAAAATTTAACAACACATTTGCTATTAGTATTAAACAATTTATTATTTTTTAATTTGAAAATAATTTTTTTTAAAAAAATTAAACAACACATTTGTCAATGAGAAGAATAAAAAGAATCCAATTATATATAACTAAAAAAACTTTAAAAAGAATCCTCGAATAAATTTATCTTACAACAATTATTGCTATTCATTGCCATTTTTATTAATTATATTACTAATTAATTATAATTCTATTTTAGGTTAAAAATTTCTCAAACCCTATTCTCGCCGCAGCTTTCTCACGCGCGCTATTCTCTTCACCTTCCTCATCTCTTTCTACACAATTTTTTCACGCTCACCACATTCTGTCTCCATCCATTCTCTTCACCCTTCGTCTTCATTCTCTTCACCCTTCGTCATGCTGGCCTGATCTCCGTCAGTCGCTTTCTCAGCACATCCTTTGCTCGTCAGCCTCCATACGTCGGCCATCGTCCACCTCTTTCTCACGAAAAATATATTAGCGACCAATATTTAAAATCCGTCGCTAATATTTATTATATTAGCGACGAATATTGTTAATTCGTCACTAATAATTGCGCAGAAAACCCTCGGCAATGCCCGATTCCCCCATTTTCTCGGTGCGACTCCATCTTCCGGCGATTTCCCTGTTCTCCGGCAACAAGCTCCGCTCGAATCTTCATTCATCTTCATGCTCCGACTCCAACTCCGGCTTCTCTGTGCTCCAACTTCTCGTTGGTGTGGCGTGCGACTTGTCTTCTCTACCGCGACAATCGCTTCGATCTCTTGGCAATTCTCGGCAGCGTGGCTCCGGCTTCTTCTCCAGCTCCGGTCTCTAGCTCCGGCTTCTTCTCAACGCCATCTCAAGCTCATCCTTCGACACGAAGACTTAGGTTTATCCAAATTATTTCTTCAAAGTCTTACAATAAATTTAGGGGTTTTTTATATTGTTGTTAACATTGTTATGATTAAATGATAAATTTAGAGTTTTGTTATACTCAGACGATGAATTTAAGGTTTTGTTAGGGTTTAAGATTATTATAGATTATATATATAACTACAAGAAATATGACTTTCCGCAGTACGTTATCAACAGCGCACAATTGTAGCACGTTGTTAATAATAGCACCCAATTTTGTATGCTACGGATAATATTATATTTTTACAAATAACAACATGCAAAAATAATATGCTGTCAATACTCATTTTAACAGTGTACAGTGCACATTGTTAATATTAAATAATAACAGTGTGTATTTTGCGCGCTATTAAAAATTTTATTATAAAAAATTAAATTTTTCACAGCACGTCAATCATGTGTGCTGCAGATAATATTAATAGCGTGTATTTTGCACGTTGTTAAAAGTCTCCCTATAAAAAATTAAATTTTTCGCATAGCCAATCAAGTCTTATTGCGGATATTACAATGTTTGTTAATATGAAATAATAATGACGTACAATTTGCACGCCGTTAAAAGTATCATTATAAAAAATTAAAATTTTCATAGCGTGCCAGTCAAGTGTGCTGCAGATAATACTAAACTTGTTAATATGAAATAATAATAGTATACAATTTGCACGCCATCAAAAGTTTCATTATAAAAAAATAAACTATTCGCAGCATGCTAATCAAGTGCGCTGTTGATAATAACTAAATTTGTTAATATTATTCTCAGCATGCATTTTATACGCCGTTAAAAATATAATTATAAAAAATTAAATTTTTCATAGTGCGCCAATAATCTAATACGAATAATATTATATTTGTATGATTACAAAACTAAAATTTTTAAAATTTAACAACACATTTGCTATTAGTATTAAACAATTTATTATTTTTTAATCGGAAAATATTTTTTTTTAAAAAAAATTAACAACACGTTTGTCAACGAGAAGAATAAAAAGAATCCAATTATATATAACTAAAAAAACTTTAGAAAGAATCCTCGAATAAATTTATCTTACAACAGTTATTGCTATTCATTACCATTTTTATTAATTATATTACTAATTAATTATAATTCTGTTTTAGGTTAAAAATTTCTCAAACCTTATTCTCACCGCAGCTTTCTCACGGGCGCTATTCTCTTCACCTTCCTCATCGCTTTCTACACGATCTTCTCACGCTCGCCACATTCCGTCTCCATCCATTCTCTTCACCCTTTGTCGTCTTGGCTTTGATCTCCGTCTCGCGCTTTCTCGAAGACATCCTTAAATCGTCAGCCTTCATCCGTCGGCCATCGTCCACCTCTTTCCCACGCACAATCTCCGTTCGTCAGCCTACGTCCATCGACACTCTTGCAAGTTAGTATCTAAAGTTTTTTACGTAATGCAAGGGCAACAAGAATCCCATTTGTTTATTATTTTTCAACGAAGAAGATGGTTGCAAGTTATAAATTGGTTATCCTTCTTGCTGATAAATGACCATAAATGATTCTAGTGAACACAAATATGATTAACGTTGAGGAGGGATGAATACTGTTATTAGAACACAAATAGGATTAACGTTGTGGAGGGATTAATATTGTTATGCATCAGTGTCATCATAAAGCCATATTTGCCCCAAACGCATGTGTGCGGTGGTTTCTGCGAGGTAAGTGTGTTCGTAGATTTTTAATTAGGGCGGGCTCTACTAATCTTGGCATGCTTTATCAGTTTTCAAAGGTATTTTGGTGTGGATCTACTTGATCGAGATGGAAAACTTAAAGCAACGATCAGGCGTGTATGGATGCGTGATTTTTAAGATGCACCTGTTTTTGATTTAATAAAAGCACAGTTTTACTATCTTCCCTCTTCTTACAGCTTTATGTTATTTATTCTCCTATAGAGGGACCATTAAATCTACTAGAGGTTATCTTTCTTTTTATACAGATCGTCCTAGTTTGCTTCTCTATTGCAGGTTTACGAGGGTGTTTTTCACAAAAAGTATGGATCTTGAGTCCTTTGTGGAATAGGGCTCATTTTTCATCTCCGGAAATTTCAAAGATCTACCTGTTTCTTCTCCAGTTAGTTTACCTCAGATCGATCTATTTTAACAAGTTTTGATCTGATCTATGAAAGCTTAGGCTACGTTTGGTACGGGGTAATCAGGCTTATAATGTAATCAAGATTACATTACAAGATGATTTATTTTGTTTGGTAACATTTCAAAGATGTAATATAATGTAATTGCATTACAAAATAAGAGTCAAGATCCGTAATCTCGATTACGAAGGAAAAAATATATAATCCGATTACATTATAGAATCAATATTTATTATGACAAATATATCCTTCTTTTATTTTTCTCATTGTTTCCCGATGCTCGTCAACAATGACCACCAGTGACGGTTGTCGGCGATGATGGTAGTCGGGACGACCGACGCCGGCCGGCCGTGTCAGCGGTTGGCGATCGACCAACGACGGCCGGCGGCGATGGCCGGCCGATCAGCGATCGGTCGATGGCCGGTCGGCAATCGGCCCGACCGAGCCGTCGGCGGTGGTCGATAACCGGCCGATGATGGGCGGCCGTGATCGGCCGTGGCGGCGAGCGGCCGGCGATCGCCGACGATCGACAATCGGCCTGCGGCCGCTTGACCGTGATCGGGCCGAACGGATGGCCAATAATCGACGATCGGCGACTAAGAATTATATTACCTTAAGAAGAAATTATAAGGGTATTTTTGTCATTTTATAATAATATGAATTATATTCCTTATAACAAATATGGATACCAAACAAACGAATGTAATCACTTTTGTAATCAAATATTACACACCAATCGCTAACCAAACACAGTAATGTAATATACATTACATTACAAACTTGATTACATTACAAGGTTGATTACATTACCCCGTACCAAACGTAGCTATGCATAGTGTTTAGCTATGCATGCAGTATCTTAGATCAATATACCTCTTGATTTACAGCGCATGGTATATTCAACTTTGCTATAAAGTTTATTTACGATCCGCTTACTGAGCGTGTATCTGTTGTATGATTCATCTTTTTTGGTTCCTATCTCTTATCTGTAGCAAATTAAGGGTTACTGCTACACAAGATTTTGCAAGTTCGTTGGATACAAGCTTTCATATTTTATAGTTCTCTATTTTATGGGGGGAAAACCTATGACGATCTGTAACAGAGAAGCAAACTAGGACGATCTGTATAAAAAGAAAGATAACCTCTAGTAGATTTAATGGTCCCTCTATAGGAGAATAAATAGCATAAAGCTGTAAGTAGAGGGAAGATAGTAAAATGGTGCTTTTATTAAATCACAAACAGGTTCATCTTAAAAATCACGCATCCATACACGCCTGATCGTTGCTTTAAGTTTTCCATCTCGATCCAGTAGATCCACACCAAAATACCTTTGAAACCGATAAAGCATGCCAAAATTAGTAGAGCCCGCCTAATTAAAAATCTACGAACACACTTACCTCGCAGAAACCACCGCACTATTGATCGTCATAATCCTTTTCACAGTGCGTTTAGACTTATTTTACATAAACTATGATCTAAACAGTGCAATAGATTGTTAATTTTCATAATTGTTTCATAAACAATTATTTATAAAAAATGTTAGTTTTATTGTCCGAGGAGCTTGTCATAAAAAAGGCATGCACTTTTGCTTATCTACTTATACATGCTAACATAGGCAAGCACGTCTCATGTTTGTCAATTGGCACTATTGATAAGAAGAAACTGGTATTATCAACATACTTGATGTGGTTGTAGGTTCCATAGTGAATTGAAGAATGTGAATTGTTTATAGAAAACTTAACATTTTATTATTTGTCCCTATTTATTTTTTTTGTGTTCTTGTTAGTGAATGTGCAATTATGATAATATTATTTAAAAAATTAGGTTGCTAGTGGTGGAATTGATGACGATATTAGAAATTATGTTAGTGGTGGTAGTGATGTCAATGGAGCAAAAAAGAATGACAATATTGCAACTCAGGTAACCATATTGATATGAGGAATATTGTGATTTCTTTTACATGATAGAATCTCTCTCTTAATACTAATAACCTGTTTTGTTATAAAAGTACACTTGGGAACATTAATAATTTTTTATTGTTATACAGGGAAAATTGAAGAACGTGAATTGTGGAGAAGTTAGTGTTAATACTAAATGTAAGATGCTTCATTGGTCTGGTGATGGAGTTGTTGCAGAAGGTCGAATTGCATCCACATATCCAAAAGCAAAAGTATATCATGTTCCTCTTGGTGGATCTTGTTGGAAAGCTTGGATTGATAGAGTTTTGCTGGATTAGGTGGATCTAATTCGACCCAATGATGAAATGTATTTTCTTGAGGATGCAATAGGAAGCACAGTCGCTTGGTTCTCTAAGTGTATAGTTTTGTGTTACTGGTTGAATTGTTTATGTGACTAAATGAATAATTATTTTGTAGGAAAGAAATCATGTAAGTGAATTTATGTTATTTGTTTGAATTATTTTCTGTGACTAAGTGAATAATTAGTACACTAGCTATTTAAGTGGTGGTGATGATTATTTATGGTATTATAATTGTTTTGTTTTGATTTTATAATCGTATGTATGTGATGTTAAAAATGGGTATAGTATTTATATGTGATATTATAATTTTGTGATATTTGTGGGTTGGATAATAATTATTTGAGTTTTGATATTACAATACTGCGAATGCACTTAACTGCAACTCGCTTTCATGTGTTGTGCGTGCACTTAACCGTAGCACACGATTGTGCGCTGCAAATGCACTTAAACGCAATGAACGATTGCGCACTGCGAATGCACTTAACCGCAACGTGCAATTTTGTGCTACGAATGCGCTTAACCGCAGCATGTGATTGTGCGGTGCGAATGCACTTAACCACAACACGCGATTGTGCACTGCGAATGCACTTAACCGCAACGTGCGATTGCACGCTACGAATGAACTTAACCACAACATGCGATAGCTCGCTGTGAATGCACTTAACCGCAGCGCGCGATTGCACGCTGCAAATGAACTTAACAACAACGTGCAATCGTGCGCTACGAATGCACTTAACCACAGCGTGCGATCACGCACTGTGAGTGCACTTAATCGCAATGCGCGATCGCGCGCTGCGAATGCACTTAACCGCAGCCAGGGGCGGATCTAAGGGGGGTTTGGGGGGGCATGGCCCCCCTCCCCCCAAATTTTAAGCTATTTTTATTAAATTTTTATTTATTTTATTTATTTTTTTTAATTAATATTATTATAATTTAGTATGACGGCCTCCCCAATATAAAATTCTGGATCCGTCTCTGTCCGCAGCGTGCGATCATGCGCTGCGAATGCTTTATGATTTTCAACAGCTTAGTGTTGTGCAGTATGTGATGCGTGCTGCGCATATCATATTTGCGCGTTGTGAAAAGTCAAATTTGTTGTAGTATATACGGTTGGTAGCATTTTGTTAGCGATGAGACGATGAATTTAGGGTTTTTTATCATTTAGATTTGGATGTATTCATGGTAATCAAGCAATAAATTATTACCTAGATGATACATTTGAAGATATGTTGTCAATTAGATTATTTTAGGAGTATTTTACGATTAGAGGATAAGTTTAGGATTTTCTAATTTTTAGATTATAATGTTCGATGATAAACACAAGGTTATAATGCAAATTGTAGGTTATGTTGTGTGAGGTTTAAATTATAAATTGTGTGATTATTTTGTATGTGATAACTAAATTTGAGTTAGTAAATTCCTTTTATTGAAAATTAACATAAAAATTATTGTATATATGTTTAACCAGGGTTTAAGAATATGGATAAAAGTTGGATAATGATTCAGAATCGGATTAGCCCTAAATATATCAATGGGTTGAATCAGTTTATAAATATTGTAGAGAATTACATGATCAGTTTGAATTTATCAAAAATTCGTTGTTCATGTCGACGGTGTGGTAATTTGTTTCAGTATGATTTGGATTATGTGCGAGGACATCTTTATAGGTGGGGTTTTGATAAATTATATAAAGTCTGGAGCTTTCATGGAGAAGCTTCTACATCATCCAATAGTATAAATATTTTCAATCAAGATGAGAATGATTTTAATGTTGAAGTAGATGATTTCGAAGATAATTTTGAAGACATGTTTACTGATTTACAAAATACAGAAAATATAACCAACAATGAGCCTCAATCAGATGATATAAATATAAACACAAATGCAAATGATTGTAGACGAAGTTATATTTCAATGTTGGAAGAAGCACAAAAAGAACTCTATTCCAATTGTACTAAATTTTCGGTTTTCAATTTTGTGGTGAATCTAATGCATGTGAAGGTGTTAAATGGCTGGAGCAATAAATCTTTTGATACGCTACATCAATTATCGCAAGAGGCATTTCCTAAACCGAATGTGATTCCAAACTCTTATTATGAAGCCAAAAAATTATTAAAAGAGTTAGGATTGACATATGAGAAGATACATGTCTGTAAGAATGATTGTATATTATTTTGGGAAGAGCATGAGAATAAGGATACATGTCCAGTATGCAAGGAGCTGAGATACAAGTATGAAGGGATGAATAAGAAAAAGAATCCTCACAAAAGTCTCGATATTTTCCTCTGAAATTGAGACTTAAGAGGTTGTTTATTTTGAAGAATACGACCAAAGAGATGAGATGACATAAAGAAAAGCGAGTTGAAACAGATGGTGTATTAAGACACCCAGTTGATAGTGAAGCTTGGAAAGAATTTGCCAATGCACATGAAATATTTACAAGTGATCCACGAAATATTCACTTAGGGTTGGGTACTGATGGGTTTAATCCATTTGGAAACATATCAAATGCTTATAGTATGTGACATGTTATACTTGTTAATTATAATTTGCCACGATGGAAAATGATGAAGCCACCATATATGATTATGTCTCTTTTAATTCTTGGGCCTAAATCACCTGGCAAAGAGATAGATGTATACCTACGACCTCTAATACACAAATTGAAGGAGCTCTGGGATGACGGAGTGGAAGCACATGATGCATCAACTGAACAAGTATTTCAATTACATGCTGTTGTGATGTGGTCCATTCATGACTTTCCATCATACGGAACAGTTTCTGGATGGAGCACAAAGGGGTATAGGGCATGTCCAGTATGTCTAAATGAAACCAAATATCAAGGATTAAGGAGTAAAATATGCTACACATGTCACCGTTGATTCTTGGATGTGCACCACCCATGGCGTAGAAATAAAAATTTTAATGGAAATGTTGAAAAAGAAGGATCACCATGATTAATGAATGGATATGAGATTTTAGCGCAATTAGATGTGTTGCCCCAAGTGACATTCAGTAAGCATTCTTTATTCAGTAAAAAATGGCAGCGATCTTCGGATGATACAAATTGGGTAAAGAAGTCTATATTTTTTGAGTTACCATTTTGGTCAGGTTTAAAGTTGAAACACAATTTAGATGTGATGCATATTGAAAAGAATGTCAGTGATGCTTTAATTGGCACATTATTAAATATAGATGGAAAGTCAAAGGACACTCTCAAAGCAAGATTAGCCTTGCAAGATATGGGGAAAAGGAGTGAGTTGCATTTACAGCTCGTAGGAGACAAATTCAGGAAGTCATATGCAAGTTACACGTTGAAATTGGAAGAAAGGCATGAATTTTGTCAATTTTTGAAATCAGTTAAGTTTCTAGATGGTTATGCTGCTAATATATCTAAACATGTCAATGCAAATGAAGGAAAGATATACGGACTAAAATCACATGATTGTCATGTCTTGTTGCAAAGAATACTTTTAGTTGTCGTACGTAAATTTTTCCCAAAGGACATATGTAGCCCACTGATTGAGCTATGTGATTTCTTCAAAAAGATCACTGCAAGATCTTTACACATAGAAGACATATGTAAAATGGAGGAGCAAATAGTTTTGATATTGTGTAAGTTGGAATGGATATTTCCTCCGACATTTTTTGACATTACGATCCTTTTGACATTCCATTTACCTCGTGAAGCTATGTTGGCTGGGTCAGTTTCGTCACGATGGATGTATCCCTTTGAGCGATATTTTGGAAGGCTAAAAAAATATGTTCGTAATAAAGCACGACCTGAAGAATCTATTGCAGAGGGGTATATCGTAAATGAGGCCTTGACTTTCAGTTCGTTATATATGAGTCAGATTGAGACAAGTTTTTCTAGGTCAGAACGGAATAAAGATGTCCAACCATCAAAATGCAAATTAAGTGTTTTCTCACAGGAAATAAGTCTTTGGCAACCAACAAAGTCTAAAATTGCCATTGGCATTGTTTAAGAAAGCACATTGGTACATTCTGAACAATTCTAAAGAAGTCGGCCGATATTGAAAGTAAGTGTTTACATTAAGTTATTACTTTAATTATATTTCATTCACAGAGTTTAAATTGATTTTTTATACAATGAGCATCTATAACTTGTGTCCCAAAAGATTCATGTTGATCAAGTGATGCAAAATCATGAGTGAGATTTTCCACTGTGGTTTAGGGATAAAATTGTGACGCTAAAAAAATTAACAAATTCAGAGATCACAGATGAGTTGTATTATTTAGCAATGGGATCTGAAGCTGAAGTTCAACTATATGATGCATGCATAGTAAATGGGATTCGATATCATACGACATCCCGTGATTCACGCATAACTACTGAGAATAGTGGGGTCAGTGTACCATCCTCTGACGATGGGGACAATTTGGATTTTTTTGGTGTGTTGAAGGATGTGGTCCAAATATTTTACTCTTTCAGGTATAAAGTTCAATTATTTTGGTGTGAATGGTTCCAATGTAATAAAAAAAATCGTTGGTGGAAGAGTATGATCTCACGTGTATTGACACTTCTAAAATATGGTATGATGATGACCCATTCATCTTGGCAAACCAAGAAAATCAAGTGTATTATTTGAATGATATCAAACATGGAGGTCATTCGAAGGTCGTGCAAAGGGCTGACCACTACGATATATACGAAGTAACTGAAGTTGATGAAGTATCTCAAGATTTCGACGGTGGTAATATCTTGATCATGGAGCCAAACCAAGAGATTTCATCCAATGATTCAACTTCAGTAGTCGGTGAAGACTAGCAATAACTCAACTTTGTCGATTAGATGTTGAGAATTACCAAATTAATATGGAAAATGCACAAGTGGATCTAGATATGAGCGCTCAAAGTAATCGTATTGCCAATGGAGAAGATAGTGAAATTGATAGTGAGACATATGATTATTTATCCTTTTCAGATGATGATAGTGATTAGACATATTTACACGGATTTATATTGTTCTTCATTTATATTTCATGTATTTAATATAATCTTTTTTTATATGTCGATCTGTATATAATGCTTATGTCATAGCTATGCCACCTAAGAGAATTGAGTCCCCCCCAGTTGTGCCTACGCCTGACAATGATAGTGCTCCTGCTCCTACTGGTTAGTTATGTGGTTTTAAGTATGTATATTTTGTTTCCTACATATTTAACTTGTTAATTGTTAACATTCTTTGATTTAAAGTTCATCCGATACTTAGAGAGACACGAGGCACACACTCCGATCAGCTCCGACGACAAATCGAGGAATGAGATAGATTACCCATTACATTTCGTAAGAACGATGGTCACCCTATCGGGACCAATGTAGCTGCTTTTATGACAGAGTTAGGTCTGTCAATTAAGTTCACTCCCCTACAAGCTAAGAGTTGGAAGCATATCCCCGCAGATAATAAACAGATGATACATGACAGTTCCGATTCTTTGTAAAACTCGATCAAGAAGACGATCCCATTGACGAGTTCCAATTTGGACCCGTTCAATAGTGTTGTTCTCATAATCTAGTACATCAGCATAAACTTCCATATGTGTGTCAGTGGACCCGAATCCACCAATTCGTTGAGTGCGTCCCAATTCATCAACTTCCATTAATTCTGGTGTGCTAATGACCTCCAGAATTAGCTGGGCCACTGCTTCTCCCTATTCAATTTATCTGTAAGTACGAGTATTTTGCTATTTAAAGAATCAACCATCATTCATTATTAAAATTCAATATTGGTATTTTTTTCAGGCTACTTTCGATATTAGTTTTGCCGAGGAGGCAACATCGGAAAGGAAGAAGACCGACAGATTAATGAGTACAAGGTACAAAGATAATCGAAATAAAATGCACATTCATTATAAGAGTCTACTGCATCTTCCCCCCCACCGAGCGACGACATCATATGCCGAGCGAGTTTTGTGATACGCAAGAAGATTGGAACTATATGTGCGATCTGTTTGAATCAGAGAAATTTTAGGTAACTCAATCTATACCAATTGTCTGAGTTATATATAAATTAAAATATGTGCAACTCATGTTTTAAGTTTTATCTTAACAAATTTTGATATTGTAGACCCGATTGACAATAAATGCCCAAAATCGAGCACAATTACCATTTACCCATCGAGGTGGCTCAAAATCATTCATCCAGAACAGTTACGACGGTGTAAGTACAAATTTTATAGGTACAGTATATTGGTTGGTATTTTTAATATTAACACATTATAATATTTTTCAGACCGATCAGTCTCAGAGAAAAGATTGGATTACTGTCTTTAATACAACCCACTGTACCTCATCAAAAAGATGGAGTGGGGAGAGAGCCGAGGCTGCATACGTAAGATATAATCCATAAAATTTAGTAAAGTTATTTTTAAATATTAGTAATTCTTTGTAAACATATTGATAATGTGTTTGTTATTCTTAGGGTGAAATGGTGAGACTGCGAGATGAACACATCCAGTCACAAGAAATCGGAAATGACATCGATGCAGTTCAGATTGCAGATCAGGTGTGTGATCAAGTACTCGGTGTTCGCTCTGGATATATTAGAGGACTTGGAAGTGGGCCAAAACCAGTTAGATCGACTTCTTCAGATGCCAACTCCTCCTCCAGAACAACTAACGCAGTACTACGTTAACAACTTCAGTCCACCCAAGAGGAGCTAGCAAAAACTAAAGCTCGATTAGCTGTCACCCAAGATGAGTTGGCATCAATGAGATCAAGACAAGATATTTTCGAAGCAATTCTAAATCACCATACCGAGCATTACAATCATTAATGCATGAATCATCTCCAGCTCCACCTCCTCCACCTTAGAGTTTGTGAAAATTTATATTTTGAGCTGGTGAAATTGTGTTCGATTTGAATGTGTTTGCATTTTAATACTATGAATTTGTGAAAATGGATGTTTTGGACTTTAAATTTGATGTTATGTTAGTTGTTTTTAAATGTATATGTTGGTTTTATTATTTTAGTTGTATGTTGTTAAGTTAAATTGTGCGGTTGATATTGTATTACAAGATTTTGAATACAAATAAAATGAATTTTGGAAATCTGTATTTTCATGGTTAGCGTTGATTTTTTAATATTTTGTCGATATACGACTTCAGGATTTTGAGTATTAGTGACAAAATTTATAGTTTTGTCGCTAGATTTGGGGTATTAGTCAAGTCGTCAGTTGACGCGTTAGACTGCTATAGGACTTTGGCGAAAAATTATACATATCGTTGCAAATGTATCTCTAGTCGAGCGCCAATCGAGGTGCTCCCGCTCGTGGTTGGCCAAAAATAGATATTAGCGAAATTTATAAATATCGTCGAAAAGTATCTCGGTCGAGGGCTCCCGCTACGTGGTGGCCAAAAATAGATTTTAGCGACGAAATAAGGTGTTTTCGTTGTTAACTTCTAGTCGAGTCGCTAGTCGAGTTGACGATTCTGAGCGGATCGATGGTTAGCGACGATTATTTATATTTAAATTAAGCTAATGTCGAGATTTTGGGACGAAATATTTATTTTTGGTGACATTTTAATTTCCGTCGGTAATATTAACGACGAAAATAATTAATTTGTCGCTAATTTGTCTTAGCGACAAGCTTATTAAAATGACTCTAGTGACAAGTTTTTTGTCGTGAAATGTATTTAATCTGACGTTTTGGTATTAGCGACGAAAATAATTCGTGCTAATTTCCCTTTTCTTATAGTGGGGGTTGACATGATGTGGATATAACTCAATGTCACGCCGCTGTCTCGCTACCTGACGGCACCCCCTTATGACAATTCCAATACGGTACAAAGTTGCAGCCAGTATAACACATATCGAAAAATGTAAAACAACACAGCAACACATACAACATCAATAGCGGAAGCCAACACATGGAAATACAACTCGTCAACATAAGTACATCGGTATATCCGTCCATACTATAATAAAATCCATACTGAATATCAAAAGAGAACATACAAAGATGATCTCCAAAACAATAAAAGTCCATATAAAGGTACATGCGATGGAAACAAAACCCTCGAAAACGGGCGAGATGGGATCAGTGGCAATGCTCCGAGTCCAAGCGAAGTCTTCTATCTACTACTGGTGACAGAAACCCAGTCGAGGGTGGTGAGTATAAAACTCGGGGTAATATATAAGTGCATGAACAACATACAGGTAAAGAGATCTACAAATATACATGTGAAGATCTACGGTATCTGACATCGTCCATCATACATCTGATGATTCAACATAATAACGAAAACTACAGATACGGTCATACTCATAGCATACACTATACCAATAAACGACATAAAATAATATACATACACGACGATTCGCTATCCACGACCTATAACATCACGAGCAGGTATATCATAGCATAATCCAAATAACATCATTGTCTAACATACTCATACTCAACACACAAAGAAGATATAAAAATGCAAATGACATGTAGCATGGTATACAATCATATGCAAGAACCAAATGCAACATCTCACAAGCATATGTAAACATATATCGAATACATGCATACATATATATATCAGCAATGCATATGCATGGTCATGCCTGTGCACCTAACTCGCTACCACGACCCCAGTGTGGCCTAGGTGACACGACATGACAACTATCCCGACTCAGTCACCACTCTCGAGTGACCGAGTTGGGTAGTATGAACAAACGAGGCTAGCCGCCATAGAGCTATATGCTACTCACACGGGGTCCTCGCTGCTAGCCGCTCGTCCCTACCCATGAGTAGACGAGCAACGCACGGGACAAGCGCATCACACGACCACCATCTATAGTGGGTGAGTGCGCTAAGCGCATCTCCGCCTACCACTATCCCTAGTGGCCGAGAACGGCACGCTCACAATGCTCGCCGCCAACCTCGCAGCCATCGCCTGAGTGACCGAGGAGGCAGGATGACTGACGACAAATCTCAACCACAAGGCAGACTCAGTCGTCAGCATGCATGAAATGAAATGATGCATAACCCACACAAATCCTCATAACACTCCTAACTCACGGGGAGACCTAGTCAACCAAATGTCAACCATGTAAGGACGACACATCCGTAATCACAACCTATTTACTTATGTACAGATAAATAGATCCGTCAAACTAACACCCTGATATGTATACGATACAACGTCCGACCTCATAATTTGGACTCATCACCTAACCTAGTGATGCAACCCAGTAACCCAGATTTGAGGTCATAAAGATAACCCTAACCACAGGTATTTACTGAACCTCTATTAGCTAACATATAATAGGGTTTTACAGTTTCTATCCATGCTAGATAATCAATGACATAACAGAGTATATATCTCAAGGTCAAAGACAGGACAAGCATATGATTTAATAAGAGTGGATTTAAGATAAACAGGTATAAACATACATACAATATCATGCACTAGAATTGATCAAACTACCGGACCAGGTAGATATTACCCACGACACGGCTCAGATAATCCTCACTACGCGGCCCGCCGTATCCCAAACCTGCACATAATAACAAATTAGAATTAAGCATAAAACTCCAATAATAATACGAATAAAATACTTATTCGTTTTATATTCGCAATTTGCCTTTGCTTAACCCAATCATCATCTCTATCAGAGTATACCCAATATGATCCAACACACTACAAACTCCCAAATCTAAGCATATCACCATCCACCCATATTAACCGAAAACACTATGGACATCCAACAAAACAACAACCACCAATTCCACCTCCTGATCACAACCCACAATCTTACCAAACAACTCATCCACTGGTTCCACCGATCTATCCATACACTCAACCAAGCCATTAACAGAACCTACACCTACAATCGACCATACTACTCCAATCACAGATAATTTCTAAATCAACTCCGAATCAACATCCTACCACTCCAATCACAGCCCGTATCAATTACCGACATCACCACCACATCCGATCGAATCAACAACTACCCCATCCATTATCGATTCTTAACCATCTGAGCACACCTCCGATTAACTTCCCAAATCATTGCATACATCAACAACATTGCAATGTAACATCAAAATCACAATACCACAGATGGAATGTTAGGTTAGATCCACTTACCGAGTCCAACCTTCACCGGCGGCGATGTTTTTTCCAAATCCCGACTGCTCGCCGAATCAATCCAACTCCCGATTACTGCCAAAAACCGATCTGAGCTAAAACAACATTCCCAGCTAGATCTAAACTCCCATTCCAAAAGAGAAAGAAGATCACTAACCTTCGACGGTAGCTCACCACCGCGACGACTACACCGATGCTCCGACAAGCACAGCAATCGCTTAAGAACCCTAAAGCCGAGACCTACTGACCTCCGGCCAGAGATCAGTTAGGGCAGCGTTGTTGTCGAGCTATTCTTCCCTGATCGCCGCCGAACCGAAGAGGAAGGCGCGATCGCGCGGAGCGGAACAGCGAGACGGCGGAGAAGGGAAATCGCGATGAAATGGGGTTCTGTTCGTTCGACAGCCCTTATAAACGCCGTTCGACTGATTCGGTTAACCCAACTCAACCTTAACCCAATCCGATTGGGTTCAGCCCAGGCCCAGTTCAGCCAGCCCATTTCCAGCCCAATTTCGGCCCAATCCATTACAGCCCAATTCCAGCCCAATTTCGGCCCACTATTTAAGCCTAATTAATCTCCTAATTAATCCTAATTAATTAACGAGTTAATTAATATTTTTTTATTTTTTTATTTTTTTTTATTTTTTTATTTTTATTTATTTTTTTTTTTGTATTCTACACTCAACTTATGGGACCCTAGGTGTAACATCCCAAATTTTAATTCCTATATTTTTATTAGAGGAAAATAGAAATAAGAATAAAAGTAATAAAAATAGGAATAGAATAATAATAATAATAATAAAAGAAATAATTGGTTCGTTAGCCGAGGCTCGAACCATGAACCGTTGATTTAAAGGAAATAAAAAAAAAAGATAAAAGAAAAGAAAACCGGACAAGAAGGGGTGAGTCACCAAAAATCCAATAAAAAAATTTATATGATTAGGGAGAAGTCACGAATTTAATTGAAGAAAGAATTAATTCTGTTAAAGAGAGAAATTTAAGGAAAATTTATAAGGGAATAAAAATTTTATATGATTAGGGAGAAATCACGAATTTAATTGAAGAAGGAATTAATTCTGTTAAAGAGAGAGATTTAAGGAAATTTATAAGGGAATAAAAATTTTATATGATTAGGGAGAAGTCACGAATTTAATTGAAGAAGGAATTAATTCTGTTAAAGAGAGAAATTTTAGGAAATTTATAAGGAAATAGGTTAAGCCTTGATGGTTATAAATTTAACCTCCCTAATACCATAGAGGACACCTCTCTCTCTCTCTTGGTCCCTCCACCCGAACCACGATCAAGGAGAATTTTCTCCTAGGGTTCTCTTCTCCCGAATCAAAGAAAAGGTGGGATTCAAGAGACCTTAGAGGGCAACTGCTAGGGCGGGATAGAAGGTTGCATCTCATTAGGTTTTACAAATATAAGTTAAAGCAATCGAAGGTAAGTATTGCTCACCAGATAAGTAGTTATCGTATGTCATTGATATATTTTTTACGTGCTTGTTATTTCGATTACATGGTTGAGCGGTTTATATGCATATTATTTCGATTATGCATGATGTTTTGATTCTGCAATTTTACCGTTATATTATGGGTAATTCAGCATCATGTTGAGATCCAAGATAAGAATGTGATTTATGATCATGCATGTTGTAGATGAGTTGTAGCTTACAATTATATGCATGATGTAGAGTAAGATGTAAAAATATTTCCTTTATAAAGAAAATTTAAAGATGCTCCTGCTCAATTGGGATTAAGAGCACAACGATCTTCAGTATGCTCCCCATTTCAGTTTTGGGGGTCAAGAGCATAATGATCTTTATGGTGCTCCCCATTTGTGAATTAGGGGATTAAGAGCATTTCCTTCAGTATGTATAAAAATATAAGTATAAAGGAAGTATTTTACTTTTTGATAAGGCATGTACCGGGCATCAGTTTCGCCCACGGGCCGAGGCCCTCAGTTTCAGTTACCCTAGTAGGTTCGGTGGTTGGCCACCCCGGCCTATTAGGAATGCGCGCATTGGTACTATGCCGGGCCCATATCCAGGATGATTATTATTTTGAAGTATCAGTATAAGTATAAGTAAAAGTTTTCAAAATTAATCATTTCAGTTCAGATATACTGTTTACAAGTTTTAAAATACTTAAGAGCATGATTTATACAAGAGACAAATAATCAGAGTTATGATTTTCAGTTATGTTTGCATGTGTATCAATGTATCCAGGGCAAGAGAACTAGTTGCATGATTTCATACAGTGCATGTTTTTGTGAGCATAGAAAGTACTTACTAAGCGTTGTTGCTTATAGTTGCATTTCCTTATACTGCAGATAAAGGTAAAGAAAAGCTTCAGTAAGGTGGCATGGCGGATGAAGTGCTGGGTGTGTGTGGCGACGGAACAGTGGAAGTAAAAGATCCTAAGTGCAGATATCTAAATCAGATTTTTAGTTTCTTGTTTTCTTTTGATATTGTTGAAGTTCAACTGGATTAATTATGGTTGAAACCAAAGAATGCTAGAGTCGTATTGAGTTAGTTTTAATACTTTCATGTTAGGTGAAGATCTTGAAATGATTATTGTTTAAGTGATGTAAAGGTCCTTATGATTATTTTAGTTGTTAGCATATTGCATTGGTATATTGCATGAATTAAAGATAGAGACAGTAAAGTAGTGACATCTCCCTTGGTAGAGAGTGGAAAGACTAGGGGGGTGTTACACTAGGAGTAAGTAAAGATAGGCGGTAGGGTCTAGCCATGGGGTTATGTAATGAGTCGGGAGTGAAGCAACTCGGAAAGGATTGAAGGCCGAAGTGAGATGAGTCGGGAGTGGATAGACTTCGGAAGGGTCGAAGGTCGAAGTAAGACGAGTCAAGAGTGGAGCGACTTGGGAAGGGTTGAGGGCAGAAGCCGACCAAGTCACTAATTGAGCAACTCGAGAAGGGTAATAGGCCGAAATAAGATGAGGCGGGAGAGGAGCAACTAAAAAAGGGTAAAAAGCCGAAGTCAGACGAGCCGGGAGTGGAACGACTCCAGAAGAGCCGAAGGCCAAAGCAAGATGAGTCGGGAGTGGAGCGATAGACTTGGGAAGGGTTGAGGGCAGAAGTTGACCGAGTTGGAAGCGGAACAACTCAAGAATGGTAGAAGGTTGAAGTAAGACGAGTCAAGAGCGGAGTGGCTCAAAAAAAGTAAAAAGTCGAAGTATGATGAGTCAGGAGTGGAGCAACTCTAGAAGGGTCAAAGGCCGAAGTAAGACGAGTTGAGAATAGAGCGACTCGGGAAGGGTTGAGGAAAGAAGTCAGCTGATTCGGGAGCGGAGCAACTCAAGAAAAGCATAAGGCAGAGGTAAATTGAGTCAGGAAGCATAATGACTTGAGAGGCAAGGATCAATCAGTAAATTCCCTCTGCAGATGGAGTATGTTTGGTCTTCCTAACGACCTTTTCTAATAATAACTCTCATATATACGTGGCCTGTTACGTGGAGATTTCTGGAAGAAGTTATCCCCTAAACTCTTAACAAGCAACATTAATTACAAGCGATTAACTTAGGTGTGCAAAGAACCACATAGATGCAATATAAAGACGGTTTAAGGTAAAGCGAGGACTCTTTCGGTCTTCTAGCGGTAGACAACTAATTCTACTATCTTCTCTTCATCTTCCTTTCCCTGTCTAACTTAAGCATTAGAGGGTCATAAGGTTGGGAACCCCGACGACAGTCTTTTGACGTGTATTGATTTTGGCAGGGATATTATTGTGGCCGTGAGAACCCTACCTCTCTCAAAGGTTCGGCGAAAGATATCTAAAAAAAGACCGCATCAAAAGTGAAAGAGATTGTTGGAACAACTTGGATTGGGACGACGAGAGTAATAAGGATTCTCTCGCTCCTTATTTTTGGTAATACTTATCTTTGGCAAATGTTTTTGTAACAAATAATTTATTATCTATTATATCTATAGAGTATGTCGTGCCGAAAAGCAAACGGACGGCATCTCCCCTGTAAGTGGCAACATATCGGGTTAATACAAGGCCCGTAGGCCCACAACAACAATCCCATATATAAAGATTTCAACATATCAAACACAGCGGAAACATACAACAGATAAAACAATATACAATGACCCAACTGTGCACTCCGGAGTGACTTGACACGACAAGAAACATAATAGAAGCCACATCGAAAGCCAAATATATACAACACGTCCGTATATCACAAATACGGAAACAATACAGGGTAAAAACCCAAACCAACAATCCGTAAGGATACAACAACACGGAAAACATATCCATTCGTCCGGTGTGAGATGGGATCAGCTGGCGGAGCTCCGAACGTCCAAGGAATCTTCTACCTGTTATCTGGGCGACAGGAAGCCCAGGGTCCAGGGGTGGTGAGTATAAACTCAGGGGTAATATATAGAAAGTGCATGAACAACATATAAGGATAGATCTACAAGTATACATGTGAAGATCTACAGGTATACAGCATGAGTCCAATAGACATACAGTCATATCCAACTCTAATAACAAGTAACTACAGTAAAGTCATACTCAATGTATATACTAAACTGATCAACTGAACATGAAGTAATGTACCAACGTACCTGACGGTCTGTAACACCAGATGCTAGATCATCCTGAACAGATATACAATAACATAACCCATATAATGTACCAGGTCAATCCCATACCTGACCAATACTCCAACATATGAACAGTATATGATCACCTGTAATAACAACCCGGTCCGTACCACACAATGACATGATGCTAATCAAATGCATATAACAGTCTGAATCAACGCATGTATAATGCTCAACACATAGCAGTATATAAAATGCAAATGACATGTATCATGATTAACAAGCATGTGCAACAATCAAAGCTCAATCAAATGCAGCATCTCACAGGCATATGTAAAACATATATCAAATACATGCATACATATATATATCAGCAATGCATATGCATGGTCATGCTCACAAGACTAACTCGCTACCACGACCCGGTGTGGCCTAGGGTGGAGGACATGACAACTATCCCGACTTCAGCCGCCACCACTCTCGAGTGACCGAGTTGGGTAGTATGAAACAGTAGCTAGCCCTCCATAGAGCTATATGCTACCCACACGGGGGGTCCCTGCTGCTAGCCGCTCCGTCCCTACCCATGAGTAGACGAGCACCGCACCCAGGACAACTGCACATCACACGACTACTGTCTATAGTGGGTGAGTGCGCTAACTACCACTCCGCACAGTGGCCAAGTGCGCATCTCCAGCTACCACCATCCATAGTGGCCGAGAATGGCACGCACAACAATGCTCTGCCCTAAACCCTGCAACCACTACCCCGAGTGGCCGGGGAGACAGGATGACTGATGACCCATCTCAACCACAAGGGAGACTCAGTCTACAGCATGCATGCAGTGTAATGATGCATAGATCCATACATGTATCCTCGCCACACTCCCTATCCCACGGGAGTCCCGTCAACCAAAAGTCAACTATGCAAGGACTACAATCCATAAGACTCTCTATCACACAAGAGTCATACTCATCATCCGATACCAACTACGCTAAGACCTCTAGTCAGTAGCGAGATACAATCGACCCTCCATATAACCATACCCAGATATACGATCCATAATGGATATACAATCATGCTAGGACCTCTAGTTCGTAACTACATACTGACAACCACACACATTTATCTATGCACAGACAACTAAATCCACCATAGATGCACAACTAATATGTGTACGATACAACGATCGACTCCATAACCCAATTCATCACCTAACCCTAGTGATGTAACACAGTAACCCAATCTGAGGTCACAAAGATAACCCTAACCACCACATTTCACCGAACATCCATCAGCTAATACATAATAGGGTTTATAGTTTCTATCCGAGCTAGATAATCAATGAAGTACCAGAGTTTATATCTCAAAGGTCAAGACAGTACAAGCATATGATTAAATAAGAGTGGATTTAAGGTAAACAGGTATAAACATAAATCCATGATCATGCACTAGAATTTGATCAAAACTACCGGACCAGGTAGATATTACCCACCTGCTATGTAGCTCGTATCAGCCATCCCTACTACAAGCAGCATCACTAATCAAAGTCCTGCAATCAACATCCTGTAATCAACACGCAAACATTGACAAAGTCTATCATAAGTCCAATGATGGTGTCCCAGCTCAAATCAACATAAATCCAATCATAACTATTTTGCTGTCACAATCTAGTTCACTACCAAAACAGAACCAAAATCTAATCATGATTATCACACTGATCAATAATTCTAGCAACACAATTGTGCATTCTCCTTCAAGCATTAATTACTCTAATCACACATCCAATGTATAACATACAATTCAAGGCATACCTTCAACCGTTGCAATCAACCACAACTTCTTGATTCCCTCCAATGAACCCAATTAATCTCACCAAAATTCATATCAATCGTGTAACCAAAGAATACAACATAACCACACACTACCATAATCAATCAGTAGGAATAGGAATTTAATTCAATCTGAATCCCAAACCTTACCAATTGAACAACCCCACTAGCAATTTACACTAGTTCATAACAACACCCCTACCACAGATCAAGCTCTCCTATTGCCATTAATCCTTCAATCCCTATTCAATTAACGACACATCAATTCACTCTCAATTATCAAGCATCGAACCAACAACAAAAATCAACTGCAAACAGTAGTATACCTTCCTAAAGTATCCCAATCTGAAAACCCACCAAGTTCGGCTTCCACTGCACAGCATCTGAAATCCATCGCAAATCTTCACCGAACCTGATCCCAGCGTCGATCGTCAACCTCGGAGAGTTATGCTCTGGATCATAGAGAACGACTATATTAATCAAAATGATGCAGAGAGGATCGGGAGAGACAAGGATAAGCTCGAGTTCTTGATCTAATGAACGCAATCTCAGAATTGAAAGGAAGAAATCGAACTGACCTATGGTCGAAACAATCAGCTAGGGCGATGATGATCTGAGCTCGAGCGACACCGGAGATTATCCCTTGCACCGAGGCAAACTCCATTGCTAGAGGAGCTTGCTGTCGCACACATCGACGAAGGGCGACACGACCGGGAGAGCTCACGATCGGAAGAAAATAGCTGCTCGCTGATGGTCGACCATCAGTGGTCCTCTGCTCGAGATGACCTTCGGCGACCCAATCGGCGGCGGCGATGTCATCGCTGGCGACGAGAATGGTGGCGATCAGCAAGGAGAAGTCGCCTAAGGAAAAACAGAGGGAAGCAAGAATCGACCATGGCTGCTGCAGGCGTCCGACGAAGCTGGCGACCACTCCGGCGACGCTTGAGGAAAAGAGGAGAATCGGTAGAGCTCTCGGCGAGGAACAGTTCGAATCGGGGAAAATGAGGAAGCGAACAGATCGCGATGGAAGAAGCCAGAAATCGCGATCGGGAAGCCATGTAAAGGTTGTTCGGCGATTTGGTTCAAACCCATTTCCAGCCCAACAACTTTGGCCCAATAGAGAAAACCCAACAATTTCAGCCCAAGTCCAATCCTAACCTAATCTGATTTGGTTCAGCTCAGCCGGTTCAACCACTTAACCCAAGTCAAATCCAATCCGATTTAGCCCATTTATAGCCCAAGCCTAATACCAGCCCAAGCCAATTACAGATAATTAACCCAATTAACCCACTAATTAAATCCAATTAATTAAAGGGTTAATCCATATAATAATTTTTTTTCTCCATATTTTACATATATGATATGAAAGAAATGAACATAAGATAATTAAATGATTTAGTATTCTATGAAACAAGCAAAATTAAATAGTTTATAATGTGTAACAATGCAAACACTTAGACATCGATCCTTTAATATTCTTTTAAGGGCAATTTAGGAAATATATTTTAGAAAATAAATATTTTTTAATAAATATGAAAATTAAGTGTGTGTGTTGAATATTTTGGTACATTTCAGTCGAAACTCAAACTAACACGGCGAGCTCTCATTCGTTCTTGAGAAGCAAGTAATTTGAATTTCGCTATATTTTCCAAATAATCATGATCTTGATTTGTAATATAAAATAATAATTAAATTCAAAAATTAATTATATAATTACAAGGATGAGATATCATGTGAATGAATAATTTATTATTTTATAGTCTCAATTCTCGAAAGGATCGAAAGAATCATCGATCAAGTTAGAAAAAAACCTTTTTAAATTGTGCTTTTGATCATGTGAGAGTGCGTAGTCAACCATGTTCATCACATGCATCCTCGTCCTCTCTCATAGTTTTTTATGCTTTTAATTAATTAACGGATTGATTAATTAATTAAATTATTAAGTGAAGTTGTTGCCATGTATAAATAATACAAAGCAAAGTCAATTGATTGCAGCATCCTTGGCATCTACAAAAGGACTGTCCCATAAAACAAATTATATCGATGACGTCATGGAAGTGACGTAAATGTTGGATGGTGTTCGCAATATTTAATTGTCCTTTTTGTTAGCTGTGAACTGGATTATATTAATTATATTGACTCTATCTAATGATCATGCATGGCAACGATACACCTCTTCAGCAGTCTATAAAAGAAGGAAATGGATGTCACTCCTGAATGCATGCAATAGTCTCTCTCTCTCTCCGATCCTCTCCTTCAGCCTTTTCAATCCTAGCTCCAACGCTACGTATATATGGCTGCCTGCGGCTTCAGCATCGGTGAGTATATCTATATAAGTAGTATTCTCCTATGCCTTTATCCTCTAAATTATTTATGTCTTTCCGCGCCAATCCAATAACCTATGCATCTCAGCGGATTTTTTTTTTTTTCCTTTCAAGAAAAGGAATCGAAAGTTCAAGTACAATATGGATCTAGGGTCGGCTCTGATAATCAAACTTTAATAATAAACTCTAATGGATTGTAGAAAATTAATTTTACTCTTTCAACTCCCAACATTAATTAATTCTTGTACAATTTCTATAATGACCACAATTTACATTCTGCATGATATTTAGCTTTAGTTGATAGCATCAAGATTGGGCCATGGGGAGACGAGGAACCCCAAACTATGACGCCCAGCGGAGATCATAGAGGTCAAAGTCTACGCGGAAACAGTCGTCAATGGTTTGGTGATCACTTATTATGACGCCAAAGGAAATATCCTAACATACAAAACAGGCAGCATGGTTGGTAAATCGAAGAAGGTACGCCAAACGTACGCATGGCCGACATTCTATAGCTAGCTACATAACATATATATATATAGATAGATTTTCATTACAAGTTATATACATATACATGTATATATCTTAATTAGTCTTAATTATTATATATGTACATAATAATTTTGTGATGTTACATGGATGCAGGTCGAACTAGCCCGTGGTGAATATATGAACGGGGTGGGTGGGTCCTACATAAATTATGACGACCAAATTTGCATCTCTAACCTCATATTTAAGACAAACAAGCTGAATACGCATGGGCCTTTTGGGGGACGTGGATGTGGATGTGACAAGATTGCTACAGAGAGTCCAAAGAAATTCACTGTTGATGTTGCGGGCGGTAAAATTGTTGGGTTTTTTGGCCAATCCGTCACATATATTAATTCCATCGGATCTATTTGTCAGTATAACGCGTTGCAAGTGTGATTATTATGTAATTGACCATCTATCTATTCAGTATTTCGATCATCCATCTTGTCATCTTCGCTTTGCTCCATCGGGGGAGTATTTTAAATAAATTTGGTAGTTGTATTTTAAATAAAATTGGATGATCGGTCAAGTTTAATGTATTGTGGGAATGTTTTAAATAAATTTGGAATCGAGTCTCGATGTATCGTGGCAATGCATGTTTTAAATAAATTTGGTAGTTGTGTTCTAAATAACTTTGATATATTGTGGAAGTGTTTTAAATAAATTTGATAGTTGTATTTTAAATAAATTTGGATGATTAATCGACTTTGATGTGAGTTTGGTATTTTCAAATTTGATATTAATGGTTGTTGATCATCGAAGTATGCTTCTTAGGTTCTACAACTGCACACCATGCCTTACTTTTCTAGTCATAAGTGTATGACACTCTAGCTCTAGGTCTACCTCAAATGTATAGCAAACTGACTACTCCATTTTCGATCTACTTGGGATATATGAAGTCACTAATAAGTGACATAGGGACCTCCAATTCCATCACTTTCTCTAGCATCCAGAGCTTGACTTTGTCTTTCATGGAGAACTTCAATTGCATTGCAAACCCACCATTCCATTTTCCCTACTTGGAACATATATATGTTATTGATTTTCCATTGCTAAAAAAATTACCATTTGAGACTGAAATATCCAAGAGCAAATTAAAAAAGATTGAAGGTGATCAAATTTGGTGGGACAACTTAGAGTGGAAAGATCAGAGCATCAAGAATTTCCTCACTCCTCATTTTATTCCTATAGACCGGTACGCTATATATATTTTCATGCAAAATCATTTATTATTTAGTAGGTCGATATGAAACAGTTGAACATTTTATAGAGTAGGCAAAATTATGTATGATAGGGCATGACCACGTGGTCGAGTCAAGTCAACAACAAATCAAGTTCCTAGCATTGTGAGCCCTATAGAGCTTTATTGTGACAACAACGGGGCTATAGTACAGGCTAAGGAACCTCGTTCTCACCAGCGTTACAAACATATACTACGGCGGTATCACCTCATTCGAGAGACCATCGATAGAGGAGATGTGCGGATATGCAGAGTAGATACTGATGCTAACATTGCGGATCCCTTGACCAAGGCTTTGACACAGATGAAGCATGATGGTCCTACTAGGTCACTGGATCTTAGAGATTATAGTGATTGACACTAGTGCTAGTGGGAGATTGTCAGTGTCAGCCCTTAGTGTCAATCATGGGATGATTGATTAGGGATCATATGTATCATACTTCATTAATAAAAAGCAAAGTTTGATTATTATATTTACTTCATGCCATCTGAATAAATATAATAATGTCCTAGAAAGTATAGATTCTTATCTACAGCATATCAATTAGTAGAATTGATTGTGAGAAGCTATGGAGAACACTATTCTTAAATATTCCTAGTCAAGTATTAATATACAAGGGGAATATTAATGCATTGAGACTAGCCTGTAGGTCAATTGATGATTTGATCTCACAAATCATGGATATGTGATATCACGTTAACATGGATATATATTAGAGAATATATACTGAAATGACCTGTCATGAGAAAGTTTCATGGATCGTTATATGAGTGTCATAAACTTTCTCATGTGACTATTAGTATGAATAATCCTTAGACCTGAAATCACTACGGTTCCATATATAAGGAGTTATGTACTTTGGTATCGTCAAACGTCACCCGTAACAGGGTGAACAAGAAAGGTGATCACTGGGTATGTAATAAATTATGCGGAGGAATGTGAGTGATGTAGATGAAATCTATCACTCCCATATGATGGGAGTGATATCTTTAGGTCGCTTAATAGAGTAGGACAATGAAATACATGACCATGCTCCAATGAGTCAATATGAGATATTGAACTCATTTGTTTTGAGTGAGTCTACTTGGGGATCAAGAAACACAAAGATTGATAAGAAGATGACACGGTCTATGCCTTATTGATCAATCTAGATATCGAGGATAGAAGGACAAGGTTCTACAAGATAGTAGTCACAAAAAGGTTTTGTTGGATCTTGACATTTTCATAACTTGGGTAGCAATGATGCATTGCTAGATGTCGCCCATTGCTTATGTGTCTAAAGTGGTTTAGAGACATTGCCAACGTTACGAAAACCTCTAGGGTCACACACAAATAACATGTTATTTTGGAGATAGGATCATTTTAGTATGACTAAATGAATCATTAGTTAATTGAATGAACTAGAATGAGTTGGACTCATTTCTTGGCCAAACTTGAGTTGGACTCAAATTGATTTAATTTGAGTTAGACTCAAGTGAAACCAATTGAAGAAGGTTAGCATGATTAATGATGATTAATCATGCATGCAAATGGATTAATTGCATGAAATGGAATTTCATGATCATTCTTGAACGTTGCATGCAATGGGATTAATGCATGCAAATGGATTAATTGCATGAAATGAGATTACATGAAGATTCTTGAACGTTGCATGCAAAAGGTTAATGTTGCATGCAATGAGATTAATGCATGAAATGGATTAATTACATGAAATGAGATTTCATGAAGATTCTCAAACGTTGCATGCAAAAAGTTAATATTGCATGCAATGGGATTAATGCATGAAATGGGATTAATGCAAAAAGTTAATATTGCATGCAAAACGTTTAATGCTCAACGCTGGATGCAAATGGGATATAAGCTTTTGGGCTTAACGTGAATGATAAATTGATTTTCATTTTTGGTGTGTGATCTCATTTTAGCTAAGCATCCCTTTTTCTCTTCTTCCTTCTTCTTGGCTAAATTCTTGTGTGGAAAGCCTTTGGGTGGTTGCTAGCACGACTAAAGATTTCATCTCCTTCTCTAAGATAATGTTCGTGTGAATACCATAGAGGCGCGGCCATACTGATCTCGCTAAGATTGAACCGGTGAATGACGGGGATAGACAAAAGGCGCATCAAAAGTATACTCTATAAGTTAGGACCTTTTGATCTATACTTTGTATGAGTTTTTGTTCGCATGGATCACTCAAGAGATCCTTTTTCCTCTACGCTTTTATTATTTTTCGCATAGGATTCCCAACATCGCTCAATTGACTGTCGATAATTTGGCCGACCATAAAATCGATCTCGACTAGCCAATTGATTGAATAGTTTGCGATGAATATTATATATTTCTTCGCTAAATATCACTAGACTGATGGTATCCACCAGTCGACTGCCAATAATTTGCTCGGCCACAGAATCGAGTTTACTTAACTGGCCAATCGACTGAATAGTTTGCGACGAATATTTATTTACTTCGTCATTAAGTATTAGTCGACTAGTGATATATATATCAGTCAACTATTATTATTGGCGATGAATTTTTAAATATCGTCGCTAAACTTAAATATATTAATTGCCAATTGATTGTTACGTCACTTCCATGAGGTCAGTCAAAGTCAATACGAACTTAGAAACAATATATATTCATTTGTTAAAGACTTGGTAAAATTATTGCCACCGGTTTTATGAGACTGCCGTTTTGTAGATGCCTAGGATGCTGCAATTGACTTTGCTTTGTATTATTTATATATGCCAACAACTTCCCCTAATTTAATTAATCAATCGTTTAATTAAATTAAAAATATAAATATTATGAGAGATAGTCAGCATGCATTTAACGAACATGCGTGGTTGAAGATACACACTCAATTATCACATGGTCAAAAATACAATTAAAAAAGTTTTTTTTTTAAAAAAAAATCGATGATCCTTCCGATCCCTCCGTGAATTGAGACTAAAGGATAATATAAAATATTTTTTTTTTAAAAACAATAATAAATTATTCAACCACAAGGGATCTCATCTATATAATTAAATAATTAATTTTTGAGTTTAAAAATTCTAGAAAGATTCTATTAAGAAAGACAATGCTCTTGACGACTACATATCCGTTGAATCTATATTCACATTGATCCATATCCGATCTGAAATTAGAAGATGAGTTGTTTTAGCTTCTAGCCGAGCCAATGGTTAAATTGTAAAAGCTCAAAAGAAATAGGAAAATAAATGTTTCTTCATCTATCATTATTGGAGTCGAAGGACTCTTTTATACAAATATTTACAGCAATAAATTTACCTGAGGTATGGAATGATAACAGTAGCATAATATTATCAGTTGCTATAATAATTTTGATCATGAAGCCAAATATGAAAAATCATTGATTGATCAAAATCAATAGAGACATTTTCCTTTATTGGTATTATTCGTCATTATTCCCGACATATTCAACAATATTATCCGAATGTTAAGTTTGATAGCCAATTTAGTAAAACATTGTCTAAATAATGACTTGGTAAATATGTCAACAATTTGATTTTCTGTAAAAATATAAGAAACTAAGGTGGCGTTTGGTTGGAAGGTGGAAATAGGAATGGGAATGAGTTTGATAGTATATGGGAGAATGAGAACGGGTTTTGTCATTCCAATAATGTTGTTTGGTTTATAAGTTGGGAATGGAGCGGTCGGGCGACCGACGGTGTCGGCGATCGGCACGATCGATCGGTGGCGGCGGCGATCGCCGGCGATGACGGCGGCATCGACGACCGGCGGCGGCAGCGCGAGACCGGCGACCGGCGCGTGGCGGCGGCTAGCGGTCGGCGGCGACCGGCGACCGGCGACCGACGGCGGCCAGCAACCGATGGCGGTCAACGACCGTCGAGCAAGCGACGGACGACGACGAACGGGAATGAAACTCAAACCCCCCATGTGAGATAGGTTTTGTCGATTCCCAATTATTCAGAATTCATTCTCAAATCCTCCTTCCTAAAACCACTAACCAAACACTTGATATGATTCTCATTCTCATTCCCTCATTTCAAACCCACCAACCAAATGCCACCTAAAAGTTGTCGAGTCGCCACAAGTTCTCTGACAAAATGAAAATCAATCTCCATATGTTTGGTGAGAGCACGAAAAGTTGGATTGACAGCGAGATATGTTGCTCCAATATTGTCACATCAAATTTTTGAAGTAGTGGTTGAAGAGAGATATAATTCTGAAAGAAGTGATAATATCCAAATAATTTTAGATGTCGCATTACCTACAACTTTGTATTCAGCTTTAGTGCTTGACTGAGTACCGTAGGTTGTTTCTTTGAAAGCCAAGAAATAAGATTTCGTCCAAGAAATATGACATACCCACTAGTAGAACGCCTATCTTCAGGAGATCCTACTCAATCTGCATAAGAATAGGAGTGACAGTTCTATAAGAATATCAAACTCAAGCGTAACAAGATGAGTTGCTCAAGAATCTCGATGCCATCCGGGAGTTCTATGTGTTTCTGAAACTGGATTAGGTGAAACAAAGAGGGAGAATGCTCCAGATTGAGATGACTGACATGGTGAATGCTAAGAAGTGGAACGAGCTTGATTTGATGATGCAAGCCCACCTGGAAAATTTGAATCAAATCTTTTATAGCAAGTTTGAGTAAAATGTCCATTGTTAAGACAAATTTTGCATCGTCCTCGTCCTCGACCACAACTTTGGCCATGGGTCCGACCGCAACCTCTGTGTCCTCCACTCTAATATCGATGAGCGTATTGCGGAAGAATTGGATTGCTATGATCAAATTTTGGAGCTTTGTTGGTTACGTGCACTGAGAAAGATTTTGGCATGTGTTGAGACTGTATTTGTAAAAGCTTCTCATAAGAAGACAACATACTGAGAATGGTTTCCAACGACACTTAATCCAAGCGAGTTGTGACACTGGGAATGAAACTATCACATTCAGAGCCTGAAGCTACAAGAACATGAATTAATAAATCTTGTTTGGGAATCAGATGACCAATTGTAACTAAAGTGCTAGCAAAAGTCTTGACTGTTTGCATATAATCATTGATAGAGGTGTAAAATACGAAAAAAAAATAAATTTATATATGGATTAAACCCTTTAATTAATTGAGATTAATTAGGGGATTAATTGGGTTTAATTAGTGGGCTGAAATTGGGCTAAAACCTAATGGGCTGAATCCATTGGGCTGGAAATCGGGCTTGACCTGCAGTTGGATTTGGGCTGAACTCGAATCAGATTTGATTTGGGGCAAGTGGTTGAACCAGCTGGGCTGAACCCAATCAGATTAGGCTTAATGTTGGCTGGGTTAACTGAATCACCCGAACCGCCTGTAAATCGCCCAAATCAGATCGCGAAAACCATTTCTTCTCTCGCGATCGCTGCCTTCCCTTCTCCGCGATTCTCTTCGCGTCGCCTCGCTTCTTCCTCTCGATCACGACCTAGCTTTCAGCCGGCGCCGGCGCGCGCTCAACGGTTTCCGACCCTCATCTCTGCTGATTTCGTCTTCATCGCGCTGCCACCTAAGCTCGACTGGTCGCCGCAGCCCATCCTCTTCCTCGCCGCGAGTTTCCCCGATTTCCTCTCGCGACTTCTATAGCCTGGCCGCCGATTCCTTCTCGTGATTTTCCGATCCGAGCTGATCTCGCGAGAGCTCTTCGCCATTTTTCCTTTCCTCGAGCATCGCCGAGCATACCATGTTGAATGCGGCCGGCACTACAACGATCTCCTTCCTCGCCGTCGCGCGGTGATTTCCTTCGACGTCGATCTTGATTCAAGATGCCAAGCCGTCGAGCATTCGCGGCCACGGATGATCTTCCACCGCGAGCGAATAAGTTGCCCCTCTGCTCCCGGCCGTCGCCCTCGGCTTCATGCCGCCATCTCTAAATTGTGCCCGTCGACCTAGATGAAAGCAAACGACGACGCCTTCTTCTCGCGTGAGTCGCCGTCATAGGGTTCGGGAGATGATCCGATCGGTAAGTGTTGTTTCCTTCTGCCTGCTCAAGGCATTTTTCGATAGATCAAAGTGGTAGCGGTAATGGTATTGTTGTTCAGGTGTTGTCGATTGATGCATGAGTTGGGAAGTTCCATTTGATGAGTTCTGATTGCTAGAAATATCAACTGTGAGAGGAAGTTAATTTGTGATGTTGTAATCGACGGTGAACAGGGAGGTGGTCGGTGAAGATTTGGCCGGTAAGTGTTTATCCTTTTGTTTCATTTGTAGAGTCCGAATTCGTGGTGTGCCAATGTTATTGAGATCCGATGAGTCTTTGTGAATGGAGCATCGTGGGGCGGTTTGGAGTGGGATCCAATTGATGTAGGTGTTGTTCGGGTTCAATTGTTGTTCAAGAATCGTGGAGTTGCTATTTCGTTGCAGTTGATGATTTGCTCAGATCAGTGAAGTTGTTTGTGCCGATTGAGTTGAGAATTGTTTAATTCGATTTTCCTTTAATTGATTGTGTGGATGATCTGGTTATGCTCATGGTTGGGTGTTACTGTAAATGATGGAGCTGTCATGGCTGTGAACGATAGTGTGTGTGGGAATTGAGTGGCTATGGTGATGTTGGAGTTGTGGATCGAGTGTGAAGTGATATGTTCCTGGCTATTGAGGTAGTTGTGATGAGTATTGGGATTATGTTTAGATGATTGGATAGTTATTTGAGTGTATTTAGATCTATTTACTTTAATAGATTTTTGGATGTTGGTGATCTATTGTGAGTGTCGTTTAGATCTATATATTGATCTTGTTGATGTGGTAGATTGATTGGTTAATATGAATTCATTCATCCTGTAGTATTAGATTGTCCGATTTAGTTGGTCGAGATACAAGGTTGATGTAAAATTTGATTCGATCTTTAGATATTTGACAGTACCTTATTGTATCCTATTGTTACAGGACTTTGATTGTGATAGATACATGGATGTGGAGATGGATAGCACGGGTTACATAGCAGGTGGGTAATATCTACCTGGTCCGGTAGTTTTGATCAAATTCCTGTGCATGATCTTGGATTTATGTTTATACCTGTTTACCTTAAATCCGCTCTTATTTAATCATATGCTTGTACTGCCTTGACCTTTGAGATATAAACTCTGGTACTTCATTGATTATCTAGCTCGGATAGGAACTATAAACCCTATTATGTATTAGCTGATAGATGTTCAGTAAGTACATGTGGTTAGGGTTATCTTTATGACCTCAGATAGGGTTACTGTGTTACCTAACTAGAGTTAGGTGATGAATTGGGTTATGGAGTCGATCGTTGTATCGTACACATATTAGTTGTGTATCTATGGTGGATCTAGTTGTCTGTGCATAGATAAGTGTATGGTTGTCAGTATGTGACCATGTACTAGAGGTCCTAGCGCGATGGTATATCCATTATGGATCAGTATGTATGGTTTTTTTATGGATGGTCGATTGTATATCGCTATTGACTAGAGGTCTTAGCGTGGTTGACGGTCAGATGAGTATGACTCTTTATGCGATAGAGAGAGTCTTATGGATTGTAGTCCTTGCATAGTTGACTTTTAGTTGACCAGGACTCCCCGTGGGATGGGGAGTGTCGCGAGGATACATGTATGGAGCTATGCATCATCACATTGCATGCATCTTGTGTGGGTCTCCTTGTGGATTAAGACAAGTCGTCATCCATCCCGCTCCCGGCCACTCGGGGTAGTGGTAGCAGGTTGAGGCGAGCATTGGATGCCGCCTACCACTATGGATGGTGGTAGCCGGAGACGCGCACCGCCACCGTGCAGAGTGGTGTTAGCACTCGCCCACTATAGACGGTGGTTGTGTGAGGTGATTGTCCTGCAGCGCGCTTGTCTACTCATGGGTAGGGACGGTGGCTGCAGCAGGCCCTAGAGTAGTTAGCTACGCTTACATGCTACTCACCATACTACCCAACTCGGCCACTCGAGTGGTGGCACCGAGTCGGGCTAGTTGTCATTTGTCGTGCCACCGCCACTCGGGTCGTGGTTGGACGGTCCGCATGACAAAGTGACCATGCATATGCATTCCGATATATATGTATGCATGTATTTGATATATGTTTTACATATGCCCGTGAGATCGTGATTTGATTGAGCTATGATTGCGCATGCTTGTACATCATGATACATGTCATTTGCATTTTATTTATCGCTATGGGTTGAGCATGATACATGCGTGATTCGCATCGCTTATATGCATTTGATTAGCATCATGTCATTGTGTGGTACGGACCGGGTTATTATACAGGTGATCATATACTGTTCATATGTCTGAGTATTGGTCAGGTATGGGATTGACCTGGTACGTTATATGGTTATGTTATTGTATACCGCTCGTGATGATCTAGCATATGGCGCTGCACGCTGTGCACGTGGTATATTACTTCATGTTGATTGATCGCTTTAGTATATACATTGCGCATGACTTTACTGTAGTTACTTGTTATTAGAGTTTGATAGGACTGTATGTCTATTGGACTCATGCTGTATACCTGTAGATCTTCACATGTATACTTGTAGATCTATCCTTATATGTTGTTCATGCACTTTCTATATATTACCAGTTTATACTCACCACCCCGACTAGGCTTCGCCTGGATAATGTAGAAGATTTCCTTGACGCTCGAGTTCCGACCCATCTATCTCACACCGGACGAATGGACATGTTTTCCGTATTATTGTATTACTATGGATTGTCGTTTTGTGGTTTTAACCTGTATTGTTTCCGTATCTGTGATATACGGACGTATTGTATGTATTTGGCTTTCGCTGTTGCTTCTATTATGTTTCTTGTTGTGTCAAGTCACTCCGGAGTGCACAGTTGGGTCATTGTATCTTGTTGATCTGTTTGTATTGTTTCCGCTGTGTTTATTATGTTTGATATGATGATATCTGCGTATATCATATTGTTGTTGTGGGCCTACGGGCCTTGTATTAACCCGATATGTTGCCACGTACAGGGGAGATGCCGTCCGTTTGTTTTTCGGCACGGCATACTCTCGGGGCGTGACAAGAGGTATCTCCTTGTTGTATAGATTAAAGTTGTAGACGGAGCTAAAAAACTCGTGCTTGAGATTGAGATGTGAAAGTTTTATTAAGAGCTTCCCAAACTGGACAAGAAGTGTCAAGGCCCACAAGGATATGAAGTATGTGTTCAGCAATTGAGGAGATTAACCAATGCAAGACTAATTGATCCTTCTTAAGCCAAATAGTATAAGTTGGATCATTTTTCTGAGGTAGAGTTGAAGTACCATCAATATGACCAAGTAAATTATGGACAAAAAGTAAGGAAACGAGCTGCATTTTCCAGATTGGAAAATTGTCATTGTTGAGCTTAATGGGTGAAGAAGGAATCGTAGTCTTAGGTATGGAAAGATATTGTGACGGTGGAGATGTTTCTATAAAATTAGAAGAGGGAATTTCAGATATTCTTGTTGCTCCTTCTACAATCAAAGATTGTAGCTTTATTCAAGATTTAATTTGAATGGACTACCAAGTCCACACTCAAAAAATCACGAAGGTGTTAAAGATGTAAAATATCCCTTCAACTCCACCCCTTGTTTGATAGTTTTGCAAGCAAACAAATGCTTTGCATGCATAAACCGATGTACAGTCAGCAGAGCTTAAAAAAAAATTTGTTGATTGATTAAACTCCACGGAGGAGTGCAACTTGCTACAATAATAGAAAGAAAAAAACCATGAAGGAGGGAAAGAGAAAGAAATTGACGGACAACGAAAAAAAGAAGCAATGACTCTAATACCATGTAAAAGCTCAAAAAGAAATAGGAAAATAAATGTTTCTTCATCTATCATTATTGGAGTCAAAGGACTATTTTAAACAAATGTTTACATCAATAAAAGGAAAGATTACATAAGGTATGGAATGGTAACAACAACAAAATATAATCAGTTACTATAATAATTTTGATCATGAAGCCAAATATGGAAAATCATTGATTGATTAAAATCAATGGAGGCATTTCCCTTTATTGGTATACTATCATTACAAATCCCTTTTAGAGAATTGGTGGCACGACGTTACGCTAATTGATTATGTGGAGTCGGTGACATGATAGTGTCGGCTACTACTCTCCCAAGTAATCATAAGGACTTGGATGAAGATCTAAGGCGTTGGGCCACTAGAAAACTAGAAAGAGATTAAAAGGGGGTCCAGGCATACCTTATTAAATCCCTCAGAAGTTTAAGTCAGATTCATAGAGAAGATATAAAATAGTATAAAAAAAACAATCTTTTATATGTTTGCTCATATCTTTTCATATAGCAATGACTTAGCTCCCCTAAGGATTTGTTGTAAAAGCCAAGTCCTTTGGACTAGTAGTCGCATCCCCTGGACAAGTAGTTGCATCCTTCAAACTAGAACAACTATCAAGTACTAAACGACAATGACAGCCTGTGTTCCTTGAATTGCAATAACTGCAACGGTTGCATCACGCAAATTGTTATAACTATTGAGTACATTTAGGCAGTGGTTGCGTCCCTTTGATTGTTATGATTGTCGAGTCTTAAAAATTACGTGGATGGAATTCGATTGAGAGTCGCCTCTCTATAAACTGATTTCAATAATAAGTTCATTACCTTGAATTGAGACCTTAATCCGACTCTATTCACCTCACCTCAGTTCCCATACCAAATGAGACAGTTTGGACGTCTACTTTCTTTGATTACACCTCTTGATTCCTGATCCCTCCGACCATCCACATCTACTTTCTTTTATGTCAATTGGCAAGTGGATTCTGATTCCCTTTCTTCTCTTTTATCACATTCCCCATTTCTCCTATTATTTTTTAATATTTCTTCTTCCATTAAAGGTTGAAACTGCAGTGTTTTATTTTTCATCCTATCCTTCTCTTCAATTCCTGGAATTGTACTTGACTTTCAATAAATTCTAAAAAATTCATTATTTCTTTATTTGGCTTCCTTCTCCACTTACCTAGTCATTTCTCTAGCAAAACTAAGCTACTGCCTCAACTAGAAATAGGTCCTTTTAAAGAGAATATCGTATATCTAGAAATTGCTGAGATTCTGAAAGGTCTTCACTTTGACATCAATCTTCTTCCTAAGGAGGATCTTCTTTCTTACTTCTAGTTAAATCTGATAGCATTGGAACTACCCCATAGTCTACGTTGTTAGTGCAATCGATCTCTAGTTAAGGTTGACCCAGTTCGAGTTCAGTTTTGATATTTAAATAATGCCAAAGGATTTATATTACTTTTCCTCGGCTACTCTACAACCATCCAAGGATTTTGATGCTCCCTTGGAATACTTTAGTAGTGCACTGGAATGGCTTGAAAATATTCCACTTGGAGCACATGGTTTTCATATCCCTATTCCACTTATAGAGTATTCAGAGCACTCTCATACCCATTAATCAAATGGACTATCTAAAAACTATCTCCAAAGTTATCACTGAACAATTCTAAGCAACAAATTATAATATTAATCGAACCTTAACAATCACTTCAATTCTGCAAATGTGATGTCAAAGGAAAAGAGAGCAAGCACAAAGTACAAAGTGAAATAAGGAAAGACATACATAAATATATAATTTAAGAGGTCAATAACAAAAGAGATAATTTTAGTTTTCGCACACCATTGATAATACTCCTTTCTCTCTAATTTAATTCTTATTCACTCTTTAATTAAATTCATCTGTTCCCCTCAATTTTTCATTTTCAATATTAGACACATCATACTCTTACTTAAATATATAGTCCAACATAGCTAGTAAATGGGTGAATGACTTGCCACCTACCCTTTTAGGATGTGTATATATATATCAAAGTGAATGATCCACAATCCACTTGATATGAAATACATTATATATAAATATAAAATAAAGGTGAGAGACCTACAATCCATTCAATAGAGATGTATCGTATGTACACAGGATGAGCAACCCACAATCCATCTAATATGAAGTACATAAAATGTATGCACATATACATACATGTATATTTGGGGTGAACAACTCACAATTCATCCGAAATGTCCCACATAAAAATAGAATATACGATCTACAATCTACTCCATGATGGGTCTCACATGAAAATAGAGTGAAAGACGTGAAATCCATTTCATGAGATAAAGTTTTGAAAAAAAAACACGTAGCAAAAACTCTATATTTATAGAAAATTACTTTATTACTAATTTGATATAAATAACCTCATAATTTTTATAAATCATAGAACCAAAATTCTATGACACAAGAATTAAGCTCATCTCTTCGTTTATCTAGCTCAGAAACTATGTACAATTTATTTATTTATACCAGAGTTGAGATAAAGCCCTCTCATATTTTTTTTCTAGTTATAGGAATTTTATTGATGTAATTATTTATGATATTGGTCCAATTTTATTTCTCATAATAATTCAATTCAACTCTAGTAAATTTAATTAACCAATTTTTTTTGGAAGAGTAACAACCAATAGGATATAAAAAGGACAAGCAAATATAAATTACAAGATCAAGCTAGCAAATAGAGATATATAAAAGCGTGGAATTTATACATTTTTTTCTTATGACATAAAGAAATTTTCAATAAATCCATCTCTACTATTCCCCTAAAAGGGATCTAATTTAATGCTCAATGTAATAATTATTTATTTATTATCATCGAGCTCTAAGATGATTTTTACAATAATCAAGCATATATAGATGTAAAAATATATAATGATTTTTTTCTTCTTAAAGACCAGAAATAAACTTTAAAGAATTAATCTATACCTAATTTTTTCTAACAAGGATCTAATTTATTTCTCTTTGTCAATTTAAATTTGTTATTCATTTTCAAACATCATATATAAAAATAATCAAACACATATATTATAACCAAAAAATATTTCTATCGAACAATCTATTTTTTTTTCTTTTAGAGTGTACATTTGATCATGCACAAAGTAGTTAAAAGAGAAACAAATCGGAGAACTCGCCACCTAAATCCAAGGCCTTTGTTGTGAAGTCTCAATAGTGCGATGATAGTAACTTTGACGACAAGCAATAGTGGTGACGACATACCACAAGGTTAGCGATAGTAATGGAGATGGTAACACTAGGAGAAACGATGACAGAAAGAAGGATTCAGAGTTTTTTTTGTTCAAAGGGAATTAGGTTGGGATAATAAATATAAGAAGAGATGATGGAAAGAGATAGGATTATATCTTTATTCTTTTGGCACTTCAAGAAAAAAACATAGTATTTTAGAATATATTATTAGGCCATCTCGAATTTTCAGTAATATAACAACCTACCCCCTAAAAATAAATTTGGTCCTCCAAATTTAGGTGTTTATGTGATAGGAAGAGGTATGAAAATCGTTTTTGCTTGTCTTATTCACTTTCCCAAGTAGCCTCCCAATCAAAGAGATATTGTCATGTCACTTTTACTAAACGTACTTTTTTTCTTGTGAAGTTGGTGTTCTTTGTACTCCAAGATACGACTTGGATACTCTTCTTAAATAGCATCAAGATACAAAGGTGTCATTAAACACTCGAGCATATGAGATGGATATGGAGTATATTTTTGCCACATCGACACATGAAATACAATATGTACTTTTGCTAGTGATGGTGATAGAGAGTAAGCCTATAAGTCACTAGGTCCAACCATTCAGGAATCTAACAGTGACCAAAAAATCTAGGTGTTAACTTTCCTTTAACAACAAATCTTTTCAAGCCCTTAGTAAATGATACACGAAGGAATATGTGCACTCCCTAGAGAACTCTAATTCTCTACATCTCTTGTCTGCATAGCTTTCCTTTGAACAATGTGTTGTCAATCTCTTTATTTAATCATCTTCACCATCTTTACATCTCTCTAAATTCACTGTGGACCAAATAGTAAATTTCGCCTACTTCATTCGAACACGTGATTTTCATGCTCTTGAGTATAGTGCTTGAAAAGGAGACATTTGTATAGCTGAAAAATATTGTTATAAGTGAATTTCTACAAAACGCACATGGTCCTCCCAACTATCCGTAAAACGCAAGCTATCTCGCAAAAGATTCTTCAAGATATGAATAAGACTGTCTGATTAACCATCCATTTAAAGGTGGAAAGAATAGCTATAACATAACTTAGTACCCACCCAGAGTCTATAAAGTGTTCTAAAATTTAAATGTGAAATAAGGGTCCCAATCAAATATGATGCTTAATGGAATTAAATGATTTAGTATTCTATGAAACAAGCAAAATTAAATAGTTTATAATGTGTAACTATGCAAACACTTAGACATCCTTTAATATTCTTTTAAGGGCAATTTAGGAAATATATTTTTGAAAATAAATGTTTTTTAATAAATATGAAAATTAAGTGTGCGTGTTGAATATTTTGGTACATTTCAGTCGAAACTCAAACTAACACGGCGAGCTCTCATTCGTTCTTGAGAAGCAAGTAATTTCAATTTCGCTATATTTCCCAAATAATCATGATCTTGATTTGTAATATAAAATAATAATTAAATTCAAAAATTAATTATATAATTACAAGGATGAGATATCATGTGAATGAATAATTTATTATTTTATAGTCTCAATTCTCGAAAGGATCGAAAGAATCATCGATCAGCTAGAAAAACCTTTTTTAATTGTGCTTTTGATCATGTGAGAGTGCGTAGTCAACCATGTTCATCACATGCATCCTCGTCCTCTCTCATAGTTTTTTATGCTTTTAATTAATTAACCGATTGATTAATTAATTAAATTATTAAGTGAAGTTGTTGCCATGTATAAATAATACAAAGCAAAGTCAATTGATTGCAGCATCCTTGGCATCTACAAAAGGACTGTCCCATAAAACAAATTATATCGATGACGTCATGGAAGTGACGTAAATGTTGGATGGTGTTCGCAATATTAATTTATTTGTCCTTTTTGTTAGCTGTGAACTGGATTATATTAATTATATTGACTCTATCTAATGATCATGCATGGCAACGATCGATACACCTCTTCAGCAGTCTATAAAAGAAGGAAATGGATGTCACTCCTGAATGCATGCAATAGTCTCTCTCTCTCTCCGATCCTCTCCTTCAGCCTTTTCAATCCTAGCTCCAACGCTACGTATATATGGCTGCCTGCGGCTTCAGCATCGGTGAGTATATCTATATAAGTAGTATTCTCCTATGCCTTTATCCTCTAAATTATTTACATCCTTCCGCGCCAATCCAATAACCTATGCATCTCAGCGGTTTTTTTTTTTTTTTTTTCCTTTCAAGAAAAGGAATTGAAAGTTCAAGTACAATATGGATCTAGGGTCGGCTCTGATAATCAAACTTTAATAATAAACTCTAATGGATTGTAGAAAATTAATTTTACTCTTTCAACTCCCAACATTAATTAATTCTTGTACAATTTCTATAATGACCACAATTTACATTCTGCATGATATTTAGCATTAGTTGATAGCATCAAGATTGGGCCATGGGGAGACGACGGAAGCCCAAACTATGACGCCCAAAGCAGCGGAGATCATAGAGGTCAAAGTCTACGCGAAACAAATACAATGGTTTGGTGATCACTTATTATGACGCCAAAGGAAATATCCTAACATACAAAGCAGCATGGTTGGTAAATCAAGAAGGTACGCCAAACGCACGAATGGTCGACATTCTATAGCTAGCTACATAACATATGTATATGGATTTTCATTACAAGTTATATACATATACATGTATAAATCTTAATTAGTCTTAATTATTATATATGTACATAACAATTTTGAGATGTTACATGCATGCAGATCGAACTAGCCTGGTGAATATATCGACGGGCGTGAGTGGGTCCTACATAAATTATGACGACCAAATTTGCATCTCTAACCTCATATTTAAGACAAACCAATAGTACGTATGGGCCTTTGGGTGTGGATGTGACAAGATTGCTACAGAGAGTCCAAAAGAATTCACCGCTGATCTCATGCAAGAAATTGTTGGGTTTTTGGCAAATCTGGCCCCATATATTAATTCCATCTGATTCTATTCGTCATGGGTAAGCAACGATGCAAGTGTGATTATTAAGTAATTGGCCATCTATCTATTCAGTATTTCGATCATCCATCTTGTCATCTTCGCTTTGCTCCATCGGGGGAGTATTTTAAATAAATTTGGTAGTTGTGTTTTAAATAAAATTGGATGATCGGTCAAGTTTGATGTATCGTGGGAATGTTTTAAATAAATTTGGAATCGAGTCTCGATGTATCGTGGCAATGTTTTAAATAAATTTGGTAGTTGTGTTTTAAATAACTTTGATATATCGTGGAAGTGTTTTAAATAAATTTGATAGTTGTATTTTAAATAAATTTGGATGATTAATCGACTTTGATGTGAGTTTGGTATTTTCAAATTTGATATTAATGGTTGTTGATCATTGAAGTACGCTTCTTAGGTTCTACAACTGCACACCATGCCTTAATTTTCTAGTCATAAGTGTATGACACTCTAGCTCTAGGTCTACCTCAAATGCATAGCAAACCGACTGCTCCATTTTCGATCTACTTGGGATATATGAAGTCACTAATAAGTGACATAGGGACCTCCAATTCCAAAACTTTCTCTAGCATCCAGAGCTTGACTTTGTCTTTCATGGAGAACCTCAATTGCATTGCAAACCCACCATTCCATTTTCCCTACTCGGAACATATATATGTTAGTGATTTTCCATTGCTCAAAAAATTACCATTTGAGATTGAAATATCCAAGAGCAGATTAAAAAAGATTGAAGGTGATCAAATTTGGTGGGACAACGTGGAGTGGAAAGATCAGAGCATTAAAAATTTCCTCACTCCTCCCTTTATTCCTAAAGACCGGTACGTGCGCGATATATATTTTCATGCAAAATCATTTATTATTTAGTAGGTCGATATGAAACAGTTGAACATTTTATAGAATAGGCAAAATTATGTATGATAGGGTATGACAACGTGGTCGTGTCATGTCAACAACAAATCAAGTCAAACAATTGGTCAAGTTAACAGTCATACCAAGTCAGAAGTCAAAATAGCCTCACTGCTTTCACCATCTCTTCCGACATCTATTTTGCTCGGTTGTTTAGATTGGCTTAATCTTTGACCTCAAAGTTCTCGAGCTTAGGTAGGCGATTAGAACTCCGTGATTTCGTATGACATGTTCTCACGTGGTCCCCTCCATGGCACCATATATTCATGATATCCGGGACCTGTTCTCACATGGTCCCCTCCGTGACTCTACATCTCCGTGATATCCGGGACACATTCCCACGTGGTCCCCTCTATGCACTCCCACTTCATGTATAAATACTTAGATGGTAGGAAGAAAAGGGTTGCTCTCTAACTAAAAGACTACTTTGTTTTCTATTCTTTTCTCCTCTTTTCTCCACTGCCTGAAAGGCCTGTACAGATGAATCTCGACCCCTTTTAACTCATTTCAAGTTATTGGCAAATAGGCACTCTCAAGTACTTGCTTAGGGTTGACCTCGAACTACTACTGACAACAATTCCGAACCTCCTAGAGCTGATCTGTCAGCCAAGTTCCTAGAGCCGACCTTCAAGCATGTACAATGACCTCGTGCATTCCAGAACCAAGCCGACTTCCTTGAAGCCTAGCAGATACAGGGGCCAAATTGGCCTCCTCGGGTTCTATAAGATACAGTAGGCTATTCCATTCCATGATCTCAGATCGGATCATTTTTGGCACCGACCGTCTGGGAATCCGAAGCCGAGACGATAGATGGAAAGACATTCAAAGAATCATGACCCACAGTTGTAAAAAACACGACCCTCACTACCCACCACATAGGTAATGACAAAGGAGGATCTGAATCAGGCCGTGGTGGCTACTTTAGAAGATATTTGAGGAGGCATATACCACCGAGTGACATAAGTGTATTACACTCTAGCTCCAGGTCTACCTCAAATGTATAGAAAACTGACTACTCCATTTTCGATCTACTTGGGATATATGAAGTCACTAATAAGTGACATAGGGACCTCCAATTCCATCACTTTCTCTAGCATCCAGAGCATGACTTTGTCTTTCATGGAGAACTTCAATTGCATTGCAAACCCACCATTCCATTTTCCCTACTTGGAACATATATATGTTATTGATTTTCCATTGCTCAAAAAATTACCATTTGAGACTGAAATATCCAAGAGCAAATTAAAAAAGATTGAAGGTGATCAAATTTGGTGGGACAACTTAGAGTGGAAAGATCAGAGCATTAAGAATTTCCTCACTCCTCATTTTATTCCTATAGACCGGTACGCTATATATATTTTCATGCAAAATCATTTATTATTTAGTAGGTTGATATGAAACAGTTGAACATTTTATAGAGTAGGCAAAATTATGTATGATAGGGTATGACCACGTGGTCGAGTCAAGTCAACAACAAATCAAGTTCCTAGCATCGAGAGCCCTATAGAGCTTTATTGTGACAACAACGGGGCTATAACATAGGCTAAGGGACCTCGTTCTCACCAGCGTTCCAAACATATACTACGACGGTATCACCTCATTCGAGAGACCATCGATAGAGGAGATGTGAGGATATGCAGAGTAGATAATGATACTAACATTGCAGATCCCTTGGCCAAGGCTTTGGCACAGAGGAAGCATGATGGTAATACTTGGTCACTGGATCTTAGAGATTACAGTGATTGTCACTAGTGCTAGCTAGTGGGAGATTGTTAGTGTCAGTCCTTAGTGTCAATCATGGAATGATTCATTAAGGATCATATGTATCATACTTCATTAATAAAAAGTAAATTTTGATTATTATATTTACTTCATGCCATCTGAATAAATATAATAATGTCCTAGAAAGTATAGATTCTTATCTACAACATATCAATTGGTAGAATTGATTGTGAGAAGCTATGGAGAACACTATTCTTAAATATTCCTAATCAAGTATTAATATACAAGGGCAATATTAATGCAATGAGACTAGCCTGTAGATCAATTGATGATTTGATCTCACAGATCATGGATATGTGAAATCACGTTGACACATGAGTCACTATAACAAATATGACTTTCATTTGCATGTTATCAACAACACACAATTTTATTAATAATAATAGCTTTTCAACGCGCCAATTTTGTACGCGATAATATTATATTTTTAGAAACAACAAAGATGCAAAAATAATAATACAGTCAATACTCATTTTAAAAAGACGCTATTAATATTAAATAATAACAACAGTGCATTCTGCGTGCTAAGTTAAAAATTATATTATAAAAATTAAATTTTTCGCTAATCAAGTGCATGCGGATAATATTAGATTTATTAATATGAGACTTTTAACAACATGCATTTTGCACATGTTAAATGTCCGACTATAAAAATTAAATTTTTTACAATACGTGCCAATCAAGTGAGTTGCGATACAATGTTTGTTAATATGAAATAATAACGTGTACAATTTGCACGCGTTAAAAGTATCATTATAAAACTTAAATTTTTACTGCGTGTCAATCAAGCGTGCTGCGGATAATACTAAGCTTGTTAATATGAAATAATAATAGCGTATAATTTGTACACCATTAAAAGTTTCATTATAAAAAAATAAACTTTTTGCAGCATGCCAATCAAGTGCACTGCGGATAATATTAGCATTGTTTATATTATCCGCAACGTGTATTTTGCACGTCGTTAAAAGTATCATTATAAAAATTAAATTTTTATAGTGCGCCAATCTAGTACGCTGCGGCTAATATTATATTTGTATAATTACAAAAATAAAATTTTTAAAATTTAGCAATACATTTTCTATTAGTATTAAATAATTTATTACTTTTTAATCTGAAAATAAAATTTTTTTAAAAATTTTTAACTACGCATTTGCCCTTATTATTATTATTATTTACATTACTAATTAATAATATAACTACAACAAAAAAGACAATACACAATACTTAAAAGACATCGTTTTTTATAAAAAAAACGTTGTTGTTTGTAGTTTAACAACGCTTTTAGTGTAAAGTGTTGTCTTTTTTTTTAATTAGCATAGACAACGGTTTTTAAAAAGCGTTGTCTTTGACATATTTTTATTAGTAAAAGACAATGCTTTATAAGAAGCGTTGTCTATGAGGATTTTTTAGTTTATGCCATTTAGAAATTTTGAGGTATGATTTAATTTTTTAATGGGTCAATTTTTTTTAAATATAAAAAAATATTTTTTAAATAAATTAGGAAAATATAATTTTATTTCATTAAAAAAATAAATGACATAAAAAATAAATTTTATTTTATTAATATTTTTTTTTTCATTTTTCCCTATCGTTGATTTTTTCCCATGGTTTTTCATTTAAAAATTAGTATATGTAATTAATGAATACACATTAACGACGATATTTTATCCCGTCGTTGATACTCTGTCATCAACGACGGTTTTTTTTTATTTCGGTCGTTAATTTCATATCTTTAATGATGATATTTTCTTCAGTTATTACAAGGATTAAGAAAAAAAAATCTCATAAAAAATTAAATACAAAATTATGAGTTAAAAGTTTAATCAGTCGGCTAAACCTAAAGTTATCTCCCCTCGTTTTTTCTCCCGATCCCTTTCTTCTCACCGCTGCTACTCTCCTCCCTTCATCAACCGAACCGCTGCTTCCTTCCGTCGCCTACCTCCGTCGAGAGCAACAGTGTCACGCCCCGAGGTAGACCCTGTCCGGCCAACGGACGGCACCCCCTTATGACAATTCCAATTCGGTACAAAAGTCGCAGCCAGTCTAACACATATAGAAAATGTATTGTTGGTGCAGTGGGCACCAAAGTCGAACCGGTATTTTGATTATGGCAAAAGGCTCAATAGTTAAGGGTATATTTGTTATCTTACGAGCTCAATTAAGTGTGCAAAAATGCTAAAGTTGAGCGGAAGGTCTGCGACACCCGGTGGGAACCGAGGTGGTCGGGCAACGCCAGAGGGATTTCGGAGGAAGCCGAGGTACTCGGGTGAAGACCGGAAGCGAGGCTACAAGGTAAGCTCGTGTGAAAGCGAAGCAAGGACGTTAAGCGTAGATCCGACCCAATACCTCCAATGGAAGGTCTAGGTCGAGATCAGTTGGTTAGAACCATCGTACTTTATATTTTAAGCTAACTTGTACTGCAGTCCAAAACCCTTTGACGATGCCTACTACATACCAACTGCTAGTCTAGTTCCAAATCGAGAAGAGCTCGAATTTCAAGGGGGTGAATTTGGACTTGACTCGTGTTTTTGGTACAAAGGGTGATGTGGCATCAAGGTGGACATCCAAACCATCACCAAGCTTGGACCCCAAAATTAGGTGATGTGGCATCAAGGTGACATCCAAAACCATCATCAAGTTGGACGCCCAAAATGAGGTGAGTTGGCACAAGATGGTTGGCAAACCACCATCAAGCTTGGACGCCCAAAATGAGGAGAGTTGGCACAAGATGGTTGGCTCACATGATGTGGCACAAGTTGGATGGCTCCAACAAGTTGGCGTGAAGGCCTCCTTGAGGTGGCACAAGGTGGTTGGATGAGCACCTCATCCTTGAGTTGTGGCACAAGGTGGTTGGATGAAGCACCTCATCCTTGAGTTGGCAAAGGATGTGGATGAGCAAGACTTGGGGATAAGAACCTCACCTTGACACTACCTATGTCTAAATTCATAGATCAATATCCATAAATAGACATGTTCACGCCAAGCAAACATATAAGAAATCAAGAGTTTCAACACGCCGGCCGTAACGCCGCTTACTACTACTCACATTTGCTACGACGGCGCGTCACGACAACGAAAGCTACATCTTCTACTTATAAGAGTTGTCGTATATTTATTTAAGTTCTACTTCTTTAAATTGTCTTTGTGCTTTAATCGTAATAAGGAAAGGGGAGTGTCCTTTGCCTTGATTTCTTTTGTGATCGCTGTTCTACTTCCAACGAGGAGGAGTGGTTTTAGTGAATTGCTCTCCGTGACGTGATCAAGGATCACTAGGGCCGTGGATTAGCAATCGAAAGATTGTGAACCACGAAAATATCTTGTCTACTTTATATTTCACTGCACTCTCTACTTGCTTTTTACTTATTGCAAAAGTTTTTTTAACGACATCGTGACGCTTATTCACCCCCTCTAGCTTAATTTCGATCCAACAATTGGTATCGAGTCGGGCGCAAGATTCGTGAAACC